>CAUYSK010091593.1:0-24167 GCA_963575035.1 Avahi laniger
CTATTAGATATTGGGCAGGGGGGAGGGGGAGGAGGGAGGAGGGGACGGGTATATGTGTACACAAAGAATGCAATGTGCACCACGCAATGGGATGGACATATTTGAAACTTGGACTGAGGGGGGGAGGGGGGGCAAGGGCAACACGTGTAACCTAAACATCTGTACCCTCACATTATGCTGAAATTAAAAAAAAAATATGTATCTCCTTAGGCACTTTTAAGTTGACATCTAAACTTTTTCATCAGAAGTTTAAATATTTGCCAAGGATATCATTTCTAGCATATTATAAATATTGTTATTTTAAATTAAAACTGTCACATCACTCTTTTAAATATATTCAAAGGACTATAAATACCAAAGCAATTTTAACCATGATCTTCAATTTAAAAAATACACGAACAAGCTCTTCTCTTGTCAGAAATATTAAATTATTCCTTTTTCTCCTTGAACTTATATTTCCAAATTACTTCTCCTTGTCAACAGAAAAGAAGCCAAACTGTGTAAAATAATTTAAAGAGGTTTATTCTGAGCCAAATTTGGAGACCATGACACAGAGCCACACCCAAGAAGCTTTGAGAAAGTGGCCTCACTGTGACTCGGTTACAGTTTGGTTTTATACATTTCGGGGAGACAGGGGTTACAGGTAAAGTCATAAATCAGTACGTGGAACACATACATTGGTTTGACCTGAAAAGGTGGGCCATCTCGAAGTGGAGGCTTACAGGTTATAGGTGGGTTTAAAGACCCTTTGACTTGTAATTGGTTGAAGACATGAAGCTTTTGTGTAAAAGCTTGGAATGTTTTAAGATAAGGAAGTCTCCAAGAAGGGAGCGGGGCATGATGAAGCATGTCTGGCCTCCCTCCTCCTGGCAGGCAGTTTAGTTTTAAGGTATCCCCTTGGCCAGGAGGGGGTCCATTCAGTCAGCCAGTGGGCGGAAAGCCTTAAGATTTTATTTTAGTTCACACCCTACATAATTTTATCCTATCGGGATACATTTTTACACTGTAAAGTTCCATTGATTACCCTAAATACCACCCTGCAACAAGAACGTATATATAAATTGAAACTTTAATTTTTAAAATTACCTGTGACCTTAAGGCTAAATTGTTAATTATAATTATATTTCAATCCGAAAGAAATTTTTATTAGTAGCACACATTTGATCAAAATATAAGGTATTATAAAATTTGATAATTATCAAACCTAAAGAGCAATTATTTTTAAGAGATGTATATTGCAATGAGAAGAATACAGGTTATTTTTGCCTTAAGGAGGGTTTTTGACACCAACATTTGTAATTGTCTCTCTGCTTGTTACCCAGGAGGCATAGCTCAGGGCAAAATTCCATAATAGGATTTTGATTGAGTGAGAAGTGTGCCTTTCTTTTGTAAAATAGGATAAAGGAGATTGTGAAATAAAAGTGGGGTGTGGGGAACTCAGCCTGAGGCCTTGACTCCAAGTGCCTTTTCATACAAAAAAAAAAGATAAGAGTAAATATGAAACTTTAGTGTTTATAAGTGATCCCCTGTGTTCCACTTGGCAAGACTTCATGTATTCCTGCGAGTACAAATTCCCTGGTCTGAAAACCACCCTCCTGAGAATACTGAAAGGACTGGTGTTTATTCTGAGGCCAAAAAAGAACTGAGAATGACTTGGAACTGCCAAACATAAAAGATTTGTGCTTTAGAAAGATAATCCAGGCCATTGTTTTCTGGATGGATGAAAGGAAAGAGGAACTGAAGGAGTAGAGTTGGTGCAGTAGAAAAAATCTTGCAAGAGTTGCTATGTGTGAGCTCTAGCCTTCCTAGGCAGGTTCTTATTTATCAGACAATGAGACCCATTAGTGTTAATCATCTCCCCAAGTAGCCATTTCCCCTGGTATTCTAGTTCTCTAAGCATCAGGTAATTCTCTTTCCAACAAGTTGAACCTATTCAGATAGAACAGAGCATATTACAGAACCACAGTTCCTGTGATGACAACACAGCATGATGAGTCTAAAGCAGCTTTTGTCTCTATGTATTTGGATGGAGACATTTTATCCTTAGCACTTTTCACAATGTAGTTGGGTTCCAATTTAAGGAAACCCTCTGTCAATAAAATCCCATTTAAATGAATACAAGAACAAAACATGGGTCCTTGCAGGGGGACCTTTATATCCCAATAGACAATTTGTATCAATACTTTTTCTGACATGAGCAACCTTGTATTTTTAGATTCTCCCATCCATTCAGCAAAGAACTGATTAAATGCCTAGATATGCTTTGGGAGGAATACTTACCTAACAGGCTGCATGAACAAAGTTTCAATGACCCCTATATGTTTTTTTATAATCTACTCCCTTAACTACTTGACGTTTTGAGTTGTTTCCAAGAAATGGTGGATTTTTTGCAAGACAAGGGAGCTAGGATTCTAAAGCCCCCTGGGCAGACTTGCTGACTCCAAGACTCAGCATCCCCCACTACCTGCCCCTAATGTCTGTAGCGTCTTGTTGGTTATACCACAACCTGTCCCAAGGTACGTGGCCCCTCCTTTAAAAGCCCATGATATCCTTTAGTTGGAGAGATAGATTTGAGGCAGTTTCTCCCGTTCTCCCAACAAGATATCTGTCTTTCATATTAAAAATTCCTTTCTTGGCCGGGCATAGTGGCTCACGCCTATAATCCTAGCACTCTGGGAGGCCGAGGCGACTGGATTGTTTGAGCTCAGGAGTTCAAGACCAGCCTGAGCAAGAGCGAGACCCGTCTCTACTAAAAATAGAAAGAAATTAGCTGGACACCTAAAAATATATAGAAAAAATTAGCCGGGCATGGTGATGCATGCCTGTAGTCCCAGCTACTTGGGAGGCTGAGGCAGGAGGATCACTTAAGCCCAGGAGTTTGAGGTTGCTGTGAGCTAGGATAATACCACAGCACTCACTCTAGCCAGGGCAACAGAGTGAGAGACTCTGTCTCAAAAAAAAAAAAATTCCTTTCTTCGTTGTCAATCCTCATTGTCTAAATAATCGGATCTTTGTGTGATGAGCAACTAGACCTAGACCGAAACTCCCTTGCAGTTTTGACAACACTTTTTAGTCTAAATTTAGATACCTATAAAATATTAAATGTTTAATATAAACTCTCTCCAAATATTGTTCTGATTGTGGGTAGGTAAGTTTTCTCTGGGTGATACTAAAAACGTGTTTTAAATGTTTTATATTCTGGGTTAAGGGACAATGTTGCTGGGGTGAAATGATACCTTGATGGTAGGCCTACTAAGTGCTAAAAAGGATTACCTCGTTGACCAAACCTTTATCAGACTCCTCTGAACCCTCTTCTCAACTAGACCTCATCCTTGACTTGCTATCCTTGGCCTGCTGCCCTTAGCCTGCCCAGTCCATTTGAGCAGGAATCTTGCTAAGCCAGATTAGCAAGAATTCACCTTCCTTCATACCTAATGAAGTTCCTCTTAGTAATTTTCTATCTACTGACTCCCTCACTCTGCCCATATTGTATTGAGTTGAGTTCAGCCTCTCTTGCCTACTACAATAGTCTTGAATAAAGTCTTCCTTGCCTGTTTAACTTGTCTGTTGCAATTTTTATTTGACAATTCCAGCACTTTGTTGGGTATGGTAGTACACAAGTATGTGAGACCTACACTCTGCCATCCAAGAATGTTCAGTCCATGGGCTGTCCAATAATTCAAGGGCAGTTCATTTACAATGTTTACTATCTTGACCTCTACCCTGTTATTAAAAGCCCACAATTCCCTTGAAAAAGCAGGCCTGAGTCTGGACTTCTGAGGCTTTGCAGCTTTTCTCTCTTTCTTCTTTCTCTTTCTTTGTTCTTTCTTTCTTGTCTTTCTGTCTTTCTTTTATTTTTTTTGCCAATTTAGACGGTAAGGAAGATATGAAGATGTATGGAATCTTCTCTGCTTATCTGGTGAGAAAACAGGATGCTCTTAAGAAATAGGTAGATTTCCTTCTTGGTGCCCAGCAAAGTCAAAGGACAGATTATCAAGAGAATCCCAGGCAACATTTTTTTTTAACACAGGCAGTCCTTCTAATAAGTTCTTTTTGTTCACACTCACAAGCTGATCAGCGTGTCCAGTACCAAGGAGGCCTGTAAACCAAATCACTGTTGATCATGCTGTTCTCAGTTTAAGAATATGCCAGTTGGGTCCTCCAGGAAGGAGATGCTGAGAATTAGTTAGGAGTATAATAGGTCTGTTGGAGGAATAACTTCCTGAAAGATAAAAGAGAAGGAATTAGAATTGGGCAGGGAGCGTCTCAGATGGCAAGTTAGATCAAAGTCTTAGTCAACCCAATGGAGAGCTCCAGAGCAGATTGCCCGTTAGAGGAGCCTCATATTGGACAGTAATGGTGAAGCCCTAGTAAGCCCAGCTGTACTGAGTCTTTGGCTAGGGACTGCACAGGAAGAATGCAGACACTACTCAAAAGCTAAGGTAGATCCTGAAAATGTTGCAGCTGAACGGCAAGTTCATTTCTGAAGGGAGATCTGAGTGACAGTTTCACGACTGCCAAAAAAACAGACATTGCAGCATAATCAGAAACTTTCCCTAAGAGGAAAATTGCTGTGAAGCATGGCCTTCCTTCTTTCTGGGTACTGAATATAACAACGGGAAAAATGATCACTATGGCTTTTTTAACCCTTAACTTATAAAATATAACATATAGAAAATTACACAAAACAAACATATACAAGTCAATAATTTACCACAAAATGAACAGCCACATAACCACCATCTAAATAAAGAAATAGAATATTGTCAGCATCCCAAAGGTCTTCCATGTCCCACCAACCCCTCCTTTTACCACAAAGGTAACCAATATTCTGATTTTATCATCATGAGTCTCTGGGTGGTACTTTAATTATTCAGGTGAATATGTTAAAGTGAGCTTCTGCCCAAACTCAAAAAAAAATTGAATTTGGTGGTCATTAATATTGTTAATGATTCCCTTGAATGTAGGACTCCTTTAAATCTTAAGGTCCTTCTAGTAGATCACAAGGAAACTCAGGGGCAGAGAATGAAGGTAAAGTAGTGGAGCCCTAACTGAGTTCATCTGAAATTGAAACAGCACATGTAAAATTATAAGGTACATAAACAGAGAATATGAGAGTAGATGGTTAACTATATTCTGATTCACCACCAGGTTTTCAGAAATACTTTGGCACAGTTCAAGGTGAACTTATTAACACAGACCATTGCCAAGGGCAGGGTTCCCCCAGAGACTCACAAGCTTATTTTCCCAAAGTGCAAAAATTGTCTTTCCCTCTCTTAAGACTATTTTGAAAGTAGCTGGTTAAGGGGTCCAGGAACCAGGATTCATCTCCCTCATGTCCTTTATTAATCTTTTCTTTAAAAGGATGTAAAAATAATATATTCTTATAAAATTAAAATTAGAACTATACAGAACTAAAAAGTAAAGTTCCTCTCTTAGATTGGATTTCCCCCAAATAGACCCTGAGATTAGGATTTAAGGGCAAGTAGTTTATTTGGAAGGCCAAGGAACACAGTGAGGGAGTTGGGAAATGACACAGGGGAGGGAAGGAAAGTCAATAAATGATGATATGTCAATGAGTAGATTCTCAGGGCACAGTTGGGGCTCTATTCCCCTGTGTGGGATGAAACAAAGGTTGGCAAACTACAGCCCAATCAGGCCCTCTGGCTATTTGTATAAAGTAAAGTTTTAATGGAATAGAGCCACACCTGTTTTGTTTACATGTTTTCTATGAGTTGAATAATGATGAAAAACAGTGTTACCCTCAAAGCCTGAATATTTATTCTCTGGCCCTACAAAAAAAAGTTTGCCAGTCCATGGTATAGAACATGCCTCAGAGTTCTTCCACCTGAGCGTGAGAAGCTGTAGTATTTATCCACCACGACTCATTCCTCATTGGCTAAGAGCTGAGGGTGCTAATTTCTCAGACTTTCTGGCTGACTCTGTGGACTGAACAAGCACACTCCTGTGTCCAGAGGAAGCCCTCCTGTAGAGAGTTGCATGTACTTGCAATAAGAAACTGTAGGCATGTATAGGAACAATAAATACCAAGGAGATATAAGCAGGAAAATGATACCATCTGCTAAAATTCCTATCCCACATATCTGTCAATTCCAATCCCCACAGGTAACCACTTTACCATACAGTTTGGTATGTGTTTTTCCAGATGTTTCTCTATGTATACAGAATATGTTACACATATTTCGGTGCGCTAATTTATTTGGGAGTGGATGCCAGAGAAGGCATGAAAGAGCAGGGAGAGTGAAGAAATGAAGGAGAAAGATCTAATAAAGGTTTAGGTTATTTTGCTGATAACTGCAGGAGGCAACTGAGAACCCTCTGAGTGCTTTAGAATTGTCCTCTTGTTGCTGGCTGGACCGGAGGGTGTTAACTTCCTCTTACTATGGGGCTTCCCTCCTTGAGGACTGAATAAGCTTCTATGACTTTGGTGAAAACTCTGAGGCAAAAAAACTAGAGCAATAAAGTAGGCATTTGAGGTGGAATGTTGACAACACACATAGAAACTCTCCAACATAGTTGCACTTGAAATCAGGGCTAGGACAGTGGACTGTGGCTAGGGGAACCAAAACTGTCTACTACAAGACTAAATAATGCTTATGTAGTTAATTGCTTGTATGACCCTAGCAAATCTAGCCAGATGAGAAAATAGTCAATTGTGGAAGCAATGAGTTATAAGACACTCTAGATAGCAACTTGTCCATTCACTTTCCTTTGGAGAGGCATACTCATCAATTATCTTAGCCAACCATTACAATAGACATAATATCACTGCCTTCTTTGTTCAGTTATTTTTTAGCCACCAAGTTTTAAATACCATCTATGCTTCCCTTACGTAGTACTCAAAACATCATGTACAACTGTGGTCCTGATATGAAAAGAAGTGATTGTCATATTATTCATTCCTCTGCCTGAAAAAGTAAACGTATGCATCTTTGTCATAAGCAACTCACAATGATGTATGGATTTGATCACTTTTGCCAACTATAGATAAATGAGTTATATTCAATTTGGATGATCCTTGCTTCTCTGAAGATAAATTTCAAGAGGACTGTACATTCATGACTCACCTGCTTCTCTGGTCTTAAGCCTTTAGAGAGCATGCCTTGGTTGTCACACTCTTTGCCAAACACTGTGATTTGGGCTAAGCAGACATTTAACAGCCATTGTTGAAACTAAGGGTTAATTCCTTCATCAGTACTTTATAGTATCCAACTGTGACTTGACCAAATACATCATCTTGTACATTGTGAGTTTTCTATCCTGCTTATTCTAGGCAGTTAAGGAATACACGGGGCCAAAAGTAAAATTCTTTCATGCAAAGTGGTTAGTACTTCAGAAACAGCACTGCAAAAATGCCAAAAACTTAATTCACATCGCTTGATTTGTGATGTGTGGAACTCAGAAGGCAGAACATGTTTATATTTATTTTACCCATTGATCTGTCAGTACAGATTAGAGTGAGAGATGTGTACAAGGAATGATGCAGTAGGGCCTTTGTTTAGTTATACCTTGAACCTCACACAACAGTCCAAAACAAGAGCAGAAGAGCCAGGAGCTCAGTAGAGGCCAGATCTAGGAGTGTCTTAAAGTAGCCTGAGTTCAGACAAAGGCCCATTGAGACCAGCAGCATGGAGATCTGATGACGAGGAATCATGCAGTGGTGGGGAACCTGTGGCCTTATGATTTCAAGATTGTTCTTTTTTAAGTACCAAAGGAGGCAAGTAAAGCTTCATCTTTCTCTGCTGCACCCCTTTTAATAAAAGGATTTTTTCTGCAAAATTTAGATTCCGTCAAAAGGCACACTTAAAGACATAGAAGGCCACAGGTTCCCCACTTTTGCAGGAGCAGAACATCAAACACCATTAGGCAAGACCTCTTGTATACTAAGAGAAACCTGTCCCTACTTTCGAAATCTATGAGTACCAGCTGTTAGCTATAGCCCTTTAGAGATAGATGACTGTGTGGTTATTTTGGAAGAGGGAGTTGCTTGAGGAAGTTGGGGGTGGATGTCAAAGGAGTTATTATAATTAGGCCAAGATTAAATAAAAATGTTTCAATGAAAGATTTAAAGAGATAAAATCCCTGAACGTGGAAATGACTTATTTTTAAAGAAGTCATAGCATTGAAGTCTTGGGCTGTGACAAAAATGGAAATGGTACAATATAAAAATGACCAGGTGAGAAAAGCCATGGCTGAGTTTTACTTCAGCTCCATGAAAGATTTGGAAATGATTTTGGGCCCAGTGGCCTTTAGCTTCCACAGACTCATAGAAGCAGACATGGTGGGGTTTTTCATTTGTTTGTTCCTCAGGCATAAGTCCTAGAAATGTGCCCCCCCCTTTTCATGGCCAATAAAAGACGGAATCATACTACTCAGTTCATCTCAGTTGCATGCCAAATATAAGAGCCATCTGTAGATGGATTGATTACTAAGTTACAGGTGAGTGTGATGTTAGATGATTTTTTTTGATGAAAAAAATTATGGATGGGGATGAAAGCTAAGAATTGCATAGTGTAGGCAGCCTTTGGGAGATGACCTTTTACTCATCACCTTCACTGCTGAAGCATAGGGGTTGTTTTTAGCATAGGAAAGATTTAAATTATAATTAAGAGGCATTTGTAACATTCATTTACACTGGAATCCTTGTGGCATTGGCTCCTCTTTTTCCTGATGTCATCAAAGTTGTCACGGGAACAAAGAATCAGCAGCTTAGAGCATCCAATTCTCCCTTCAAATACTCATCATAAAAGAAATTTAAAAATATAAAAATCTGAGACAAAAGAACTCATTTTGGGGCATAGAGGGAAATTTTGACACCTCAGAAAAAATGAGGTCTATATAAAGAAGGGCCAGGGAGGGAAAGAGAGGAATGAGAATATTTGCAAGCAAGAAATCAATACTTGGTAAATAAAAGAATTAAAAGATCATATTATTACACTTGACATCTTTAATATAAACCAAAACAATATCTGTTACCTCTCAACCTGATAATTAAAAACAAGAAAAGAAGTGATGTAGAACTACAGCAGAAACAAAGAAACAATTAAGAGGTGAATAGTCTTGTAGTCTCAATTAGTGGCAAGGTGACCTAAGAGACGTTCAGAGCAGAAGAAATACATAATGACTCCTTTTAAAATAAACCAAGCATATTATTTTAAATGAACTGTCAGAAATAAGAAAAAAATGGATAGCAAAAGCAAAAATTGAATTGCATGATGGAGTTCAAGTACAAATTACCATTTGTTTATTTTTCAGTCTCTTTTACAGGAAGGTCAGAGAACTCAATACTGTATTAAAATGCAATTTTTATGCCTGTGAGTCTAGTATTGCTGCTTATGTAATCATGCTCTTTAGGTGGAAAAGACAGATCAGCCTAGCTATGGGCTTCAGCACAACCAATGTTTGTCTCACACAAACCTCCAGACTTCCTAAGGATTTTCCAACCATTCTGTGCTTTTTTTGCCTGTGATAAAAAAAAAAAAGTACTGGTTAAGGAAAACCTATTCCATGGAGGAATGAGACCAACCAAACACTGTTTGCTTTGCTACCAATTCTGGGGATCATGGTACAGAGTTACATCTTTGTCTTGTTGGGGTAAAAAGAAAAAAGAAAGGTAAAAGGTAAATGCTATTACCTGCATTTACCTAGAGAGGTAAATGCTATTTTCTTCTCATTTAAGAATGTAGTTAGTGGGCAGATTGACATTTTAATCATTGGTTTCAACTCGTTGCTTTTTTGGATTAAACAAGTGCCTTTAAATGCCACCTGAGTTTTAAACGGGAGAGGATGTGGGTTGTAGTTTATTTTCAACCCTGCTTATTTATTTCTAGTTAATGGAAAGGTGAATTGTTGCTAGCTGTAAAAATGTATAGAAAATTAAATCGACATAACCCATTAGCACAGTGAATAAAGGTATAGATAAGAGGGGAACTCATAATTGAAATATTTTAAATTAAAGGGTATATGAAAGCATATCAAACATGACTCCATAGAAAATATTACTACACAAGGATTCAGAAAACTTGTGGTTTCTTTTTGGAGGAGTCTCTGCCTTTGTGAGTTTTCTATTTTCAAATGATTCTCTGTAATAAACCACCTTAAAATGCGGTAGACTAAAACTATAGTTGTTTATTCTCACTTATGCATCTGTGGGTTGGATAATCAAGGCTGCACTTGGCTGGGTGATTCTGCTTCAATCTGTGGCTTCAGCTCGGCTTGATCCCTTTTTGCCAGGACACAATTCTGAAATATGAGCTTTGAAATTGCACAGATCTTATTAAAATCTCAGGTTTCTCAAGGACTAGCTATGGCTCTTGAGTAAATCACCAAATCTGATTCTCATATTCTTCCTTGTATTTACTGCCAGTGAAAATATTATCTGTTGTAGCAAACAACCGCAAAATTCAGTGACAATACAATAAAAGGGTTTTTTTTATTTCTCATTTCTGATAGGCTCTTATGCAGTTCAGACATCTATCCTGAGCAGCTTTCTCTTCTAAATCAGGGCTTAGCAAACTATAACCCATGGGCCAAATGTGGCCAGCCCCTGTTTGTATAAATAAAGTTTTATTGGAACATAGCCACATCCATTCATTTATGTATTGTCTATGGCTACAATGGCAGAGTTAAGTTGTTACAACAGAGACAGTATGACCCACAAGCCAAAAATATTTGCTGCCTGGTCATTTACAGAAAAAGTTTGCTGACCCTTGCTCAAAGCAGTAAATCAATAATCCAGGCTCCTTTAATAATGATTTCACCATGATGGAGTCTTTTACCTTTAGATACTTAGAGAAGAGAAAGAATATGGGGAAGGCATACTATTTACTTCACTGCCTTCACCTAGAAGGGAAACATACCACTTCTTCTCACAATTAATTGGCTAGAACAAGTCACTTGGCCAACAAAACAACAAAGCAGGCTGGGAAATTTATGGGATATTTTAAAACTTTCCATCTGATGATAGAGAAAAAGTGAAAATTAGTATTTCTAAAAAACAAAAAATAATCCCACATAACACTGATAAATAGAAATATTCAGACCCTTAAACACTAAAATTGGTAAAAGCATGAAAATAAACATTCAATTCAAAAAGTAAAAAAGATACCAAACAGAAGAAATAAATTCTAATGTCCAATAGCAGAATGTGGTGACTATAGTTAGCAACAATATATTGTATATTTCAAAGCAGCTAGAGGGCTTGAAATGTTACCAGTTTGCAGTTGTTTGCTACAACAGAGAATTACATTCTTAGAGCAATGTTATGTGCCTTGAGTGCTCTTCCCCCCACCCGCCCTCTCAACTCTGATTGAGTATGACAAGATTGACCCAATGTTTATAGTCAAGGTGATGGATACTCTAAACACTCTGACTTGATCATTACACATTCTATGCATGTAAAAACTACTCACGTATACCCCATAAATATGTAAAATATTAGATATAAATAAAAGAAAAAAATTTCTTAAAAAAAGAAAAAAATCAACAAAGCAGAAAGGAAATATGAAATATAAAGTAAAATATAAGAATTAGGAAAGAGAAAAACAATAGAACCGATATATAAATCACAAGCTTGAAAAAAATAGAAAACTACAGTCCAAACTAGTTTAAAAAAAAAAAAAGGAAAAAGCACAAACAGAGAAAATACACAAAAGACAAGCTAGAACTAACCACTGAAACAGAGGAGTCTTTTTTTAAAATTGTGAAAGTTGATTATAAAAATTGGGTCAATCTTGTCCTACCCAACTCAATCAGAATTGAGAGGGACAGGGGGAAAAAGCACTCAGGGTATATAACATTGCTCTAAGAATGTAATTCTTTGAAAGCCTGGCTGCTGAAAATTTATATGATCATCTCAGAAGACACTAAAATTGTAGTGTAAAAGTTCAACACCTATCCCTAAAAACATTGAGTGAAATAGGCTTGATGGATGCTTCCTCAATGTGATGCTTCCATCAGCTTCAGGCCAGCATCTTCCTTAATGAGGAAACACTGAACCATTCTTGCTGAAATCAGAAACAAGGCCCACTCTCTCCTTTTCTCTTCAACATTGTATTGGAAGTATTTTCCAGTGTAATGAGACATGAGAAAACAATTAGAGGCACAAGATATGAAAAGGAAAAAATAAAGCAATCTATATTTGTAGATGATATTATAGTATCCCTTTAAAATGCCAAGAGAATCATTAAAAAATTCAAACAATAAAAATTCAGTAAGGTAGCAAGATATGAAATAAACATATAGAAATCAAATGCAGACACACATATAGTCAAATAATAGACAGAAAATATAATGAATGAGAAAGCCACATTAACAATAGCAAAAATAAAATATCATGGGAAAATCATAAGCAATTTGCAAAGCACTTATGAAATAAAGAAAAATAGTTTTAAACAAATGAAAAAAGTATGTTAGTTTTTGGATAGAATGATTTAATATTATACAAATGTCATCTCACCCAAGTTAATATACATTAGTTTGAATCATATGCAATTACTAATAGTTGACCATTTTTGATTTATCAAAATAGCTATCTCATGGTTCAACCTATACTTAAGAAAGGAAATAAGTATTCATTTATAATTTGTTAAAAAAACACTAGAAAAATAAATCAGAAACTAATTTTTAAAATGGCTGCTTATAAAGGTAGGAGAAAGGAAGTACTGATAAAAAAGATGTATAAACTAAAAAAATGTCCTAAGCCCCACAACCAACAGAACAGACATCCTTTTGGCCAAAGGGACCCCAGAAAATACTGAAAAACTGAGTTCCTAGTCACATTGGGAAGGGAAGTCAAACATGCTTCATTATACCCTCTCCCATTTAGAATTTAGGCACAACAGCTAACCAGCATTAATACTAAAATAGAGATCATATGACTGACAAAACAGACTCTTTGTGGCAATAAGATATCAAATTATAGACAAGACCTAAGGCCATGCAAGGCAAGGGTTAAGTCACAATCCATAAAATCTAGTTAAACAGGTCTTTTTCTGTTGGCATGGTATCAGATAACAGACCCCCTTATCTTAATTAAGCATTCCTTTCTACTGACTCCAGTTTTAGACAGACCCTTACTCCTTTAACCAATTATAAATTAAAGAATCTCTGAATCCACCTACAACCTGTAAGCCCCTGCTTCAATATATCCCATCTTGTCAGGCCAAACCAATGAATACCTCCCATATATTGATTTATGATTCTACCTGCAATTCCTGTCTCCTTAAAATGTATAAAACCAAACTGTAACCTGACCACATTTGGGTACACTTTCTCAGGACCTCTTGAGACTGTTTCTCCAGGCCTTAGTCACTCATGTTGACTTAGAATAAACCTCTTTAAATTATTTTACAGAGTTTTCTTTTTCTATTAACAGAAGGAAGTGTGTCTTCTTTGAAAATAGTTTTTTAAATAAAGTTTTGATTTTTGAATCATAGAAATGTATTACATATACAAAAACAAATTTATATCAAAAAGAAAAAATAAATAAAACTTAAAACTGAGCACAGATGGAAGCAGATAAATCTAATTTTATATGAAATTAACAACCACACAAGGAAAATAGCTATTTCAAGGGAATTTTTGCATATGTATCTGTACATTGTTAGACATTTACAAAGATGTACAGACATATCTGGGTTTTTTAACACAAAAAGAACAGCAAAGAAATTTTAAACTTAGTCATTAAAATAGTATGAATATTGGGATTGTAATTTTGCTATCGTATGTATATTGTAGGATAAACGAGGAAATAAATAATTAACTTTTTAGGGACAAAAATTATAAGTGTTAGAGAAAAGAAATACAGAGATAAAATCAAATATTTAAAAAGAAACTCTGTGGTATTAAATTTGAATTAGAGATATATTTTAAACAATTTAGTTCATATCAATATATGCTAGTTTTGTCCCTGAATGGTACTAGAAGCAATGATATCCCAGTGGTATTGAAGATAGCTAGTACTCAGATCTCAATGTATAAGAACCGTTTCCCATTAGAAAAAACCTACATAAAGAAAATGGCTGAATCCACATCTAGGAAAAGGGAAAATAAAAGGGGACTCTAAAATATTCTGTGCTAGCAAGCAAGGAAGGGCTTAAAGAATAATGGGGACATGTCAAAAGGATACAGGAGCCAGCATGAAAGGGATTACACTGGCCAAATCAGGAAAAATTTGAGCGTCAAAAGACTAGTGACTATTAACTGATTATAAAACACTGAAAAAATTTAAATGAATCCACAATGATAAATATGACTTAAAAAAAGTTGCTTTTTTTGGAGGACTTATAGTTGATTTCCAGCTAAAGAGAGAAACTTTTTTATAAATGAAAGCCAACTAATAAAATGACAGAAAATCACCATTCTGCAGCATCCAGTGAAATATTTGATTCAGGAAAGATCACAAGTCAATAACAATAGTTGTGGTCAGGAAACTGGAAGCCTGAACATTTCAGGGTTTCCTTTGGGGAGGCCCCCCGGGTGTAAGGGCATATGATCAGGGTTATGTACCCTTAAAGGAAGGTCTGGCAAGGCCAGGCAGGTTGGCTGGAATCCAGTCAAGGTGCTAGTATCCTAGGGACTTAATTCTGAAAAGGAAATAAAAGCAGTCAGAAATGGGATAGACAGCAGAAGCCTAGGCCTACAGACCGGGTTAGTGGGGAAAGCTGCAGCTCAGTGAACATGAGTTATGTCCAGTGACAGCTCACTCACAAAGTCGAACAACTGTACATACAGCCCACTGCTGGTGAGTCTGGGGCTCCTTAGGACTCATGGTGAGTCATGGTTCTCATCAACAGGGGATTCTAGGAAGGCCCTGGTCAAGCTCCTCTTTATAGTCCTGAAGTTTTCTAAATGCTCACCACATATTTACTAAGTTTATATTGGAAAAGGATTAAAGGATATAATACTTTCTAGAAAACACAGGCGCCTCCCCAGATTTCTACTGAATTTGACTCTTCAGTTTAACAATATCCCTAAGTGGCTCTTAAGCACCTAAAAGGGCTTGAGAAGCCCTGGCAGGGCAGGCACTTTTAAGGAACTTAGTGGAGATTAGTAGGGTGGGCACAAGTGGTGTCACAGAGCTAAGGAGGATAGTTCCTGGTACTTCTCAAAATCCCCCATCAAGCGTACACCCCACTCTCCTCTCCTTAATCCATATCACCAGCTTGGGAACAGATGCTTCCTGCTTCTGAGGATGTGAGAGGAGCTTTAGGGGAATCGAAAAAGGGAAATGTGTCAAGAGAAAAGAAATTACTCTGATGACAAATAAGGAAAAGGACTGGCAGATATGGCTGGAAAAGAGACAAAAAATTGCTATGACAGAGATAGAGGTTGGATTTCATGCTGTTCCCTTACAACCTTAGTTGCAGTTTCCATTTTACTGATGGCCTCTTATACACCAAAGTCCTAATCTAAAAGATTGATTCGGACAACCAAAATTTCAAGACTTTTAGGAGATGCCACCAAGATGACTTAGGGCAGGTTATATAAATTCTCTGTGCCTCAGTCTCCTCACTGGTGAAGTGGGAATTATAACAGTACCTACCTCATAGGCCTGTTGTGAAGATTAAATGAGTCTAGCAGTTTGCCCAACATCACAGAGCCAGTAAGTAACACAGCTGTGATTTGAACCCAGCCACGTGTCTCCAGCACCCATCAATGGTTCTGAACCACTGTGTTATGCTGCCATTCAGCAAAATGCAAGGAGAACTTAGAGTACTGAGAAGCAGTTCCACCTTCAATCATAGCTTTGACGAACATCCATTTCCAGATCTTTCTCCTTTGTGATAATCCAGAAGCCTTAGAGAAACCTATGGTTTTTCTGCTTGTTGTGAAAAATCCCATTATTGTGGCTGTCCTCTGAGCACACTGAGGACTAACTACGCTCAGAGGACAGTTAACTCTCAATTAAGAGAGTGTGTGGGTGGGGATAAAAAAGCTTTGTTAGTGGCCACATCAGGCGATTTGGAGATGTTTAATCAAAGGTTAGTGATGATTTCATTCATTTGTACCACAGAGAAAGTCTCGGGGTTGAGTCTCTTGAATTGTGCCTGTTGATGAAAGCTATCATCAAAGCAACACAAGACGAGAAGAAAAAGAAATCAAAAAAATAGGATATAAAGTGAGGACAAGTGTGAGACCAAAACAACAAGAATTGCAGTGTGTTATGGTAAACAAACCCATAAGCTTTAAAATCAAACCACCCTGAGTGACAGAGCTGTGTGACCCTGTTAAGTACCTCCATCCTTCCAAGCTTCTATTTCTCCATCTCTAAAATGAGAATAATACCATCCACTTCATAAAGATTCTGTGAAAGTTTCACAAGATAGGCTATGTAAAGTGTCTGTGTAGAGCCCTACAGATGGTAGCCACTCAATAAATGGTAGCTGGTATTGTTTAGGGCATGTCACATAATATTAGATTTTTAAGGAGATAATAGATGCAGCTCTGCACTCACAGCAACGAGGTGTAGAGGCTGTACATAAAGCCAGTGCTTTCATTTAGTGAAAAATACCGTAAGAGTATTATTTACAAACACCCATTTTTTGTGTATGCTAGCTACTCCTTATTTACAGAGTAAGAGACAAATAAAATCTCCACTTGAAGAGCTTCTAGTCAGCTAAGTGAGACAGCACAATTACAAACCTAAGAGAAAAATAACATTTGTGCATAACCAAATACAAAGAAAGACTTTCAGAAATAGACTTGAGATCAAGGGTGAAAAAGTAGCATTAGCTCAAATTCTAAGCTTTACATTGTATACATACACACCGCTGTTCTTTTGTCATTTCAAATAATACTAATGATTAAAACTTAGACTAGAGTCTAGAATGTGGTAAACGCTATGTGAGTGCTATATATTTATTAACTTACTTAGTACTATAACAACCACATGAGAGTGACCATTGTATTGTGCCCATTTTACAGATGAAGATACTGAGGTGCAGAGAAGTGAAGTAATTTATCCAGCATCACACAGCAGGATAAATTAAAAGGCAATGTTGAAATTCAATACCAGCTTGTTCCAGAGTCCTGGTCTTAGCCTGATGCCATAACATGTCAGATATTGAATCCATTTCCATCAACAGATAAGACCATTTGCATATATACATAAATGAAGATAAAGGCAAACTGAAGAAAAATTAAGTGTTGAGGGTTTTTTATTTCCTGTCAAATATAATATGATATAACCAACATGGAGGCAGTGCTGCTATGACAGTAGTTCAAAATTTAATCCATTTAATGTGAAGAATGTTTCACCGCTATTGAGTTTGCTCTCTGAGTTTCCACATGGCCAAGGATAACTCAAAGCATCTATGGATATGCTATTCCGTATTGCTCCTAAAGCCTTGAATAGTAGCTCTCAGGCTCGTCAAGCCAGCTGCAAAGTGTAGCTAATCAATTACAGCAACCAGAAATAGTATATATTCACAAGTACAGCAGCAGCCTTTAACCCACAGAGCAAGGCCATTTCAGAGGATAGAAAACCAAACATTGCAGCTGAACCTCAACTTTCACCCTGACTTCCCATCCTTGGCAGCCCCAGAGAAGTAATTTTCAGCTTAGTCTCTTGCTGATAGTCATCTGCGTCACAAAACTATTATCCACCCTGCGCCTTCCTGCTTAACTCAATGTGTTCTGAGCCTGATAACCAAGATGGCTGTGGAGGCACTCAGGACTGAAATTAATAGAGAGACTCAATTGCATTTCACCCCAGAGGGGGCTGCTTACAGGTCGGTGCTGAGATAATCAGCAAGCAGCTTATGCCTCTGCCACCACAGCTATGGCCGCTGGTGGTTTCATAACCTGGGAAAATTCAAACACTTATTGACAAAAGTGACGACGGGTAAGGTGGAGGGGGGTAAACTCACAACTAATGGATGGGGGAAGGGCACGCTTGTAGCCCTGGGTTGGGCAAGGCAAACCAGAATGTTTGTACCCCCATAATATTCTGAAATTTTTTTTAAAAAGTAACCAAAATGCTAGGAAAACCACCTTCTTATTTTTTTAATCAACATTGGGCACAGCAAGTAACATTTCCCTAGGCGTGGTTCTGTTTTTCTTTCCAATTCCTCCTCCCAAATATTTTATGTTAAATCTCAGTTTTTGAGACTGAGAAACAATGTTAAGTCAACAACAGGTTTCCCAGCCTGAGATAGCCATGGCTTGATCTCCAATAGAAAATGCCAGTGATAATAAGCCCTAATTGATTGCTTAAGTGGAGAAAGATGTGATCCATGTTTTTATACATTTTTACGGTCTTAATTTATCTCTTGCTAAGCCAAGAAGTATTTTTATAGAACTATTTTGTTCCAAATACTGTGGTTTATATAGGATATATCTTTATCAAATATATACCAGATATGTTACACACTAAAGATTCAAGTAAATAAGACACAATCCTGCCATCACAGGTTTTGAGTGTTAGCTGCATACTTCTACACTGACCTTCAATCTTACCTAGGATCATAGATTATACACAAAAGGGCTACTGTTCCAGGGGGGCAGATCCCTCAAAGGGAAAGAGGAAAGGTGTCAACATGACTTCCTTCTCTTTATCCTCTCTTTGTACAATGGAAAGCGAAATAAAGGGATGAAATGCTTTTCATTCTACTAGGAGGCCTTAAACATCAAAAAAAAAGTTTGGATATAATCTGATCATTCAATATTTTTAAGAAAAGAGGTTACTTTATTTCTTAGGAAAATATTTTAGACAGTTTAATCTGGAAACCATGCAAAATTGATAGAAATAAATATTAGAAATAAGAAGCCCAGTTTAAAAAAAATCTGTGGAAATTAGGAAATGGTAATTAGATGTAGTTGGGAAGACACATTTGCTTCTAGCCAAGATCAAATAATAGGACTATATTGGCCCTCCCACCTGAAACAACTAAAATCTCAGACAAAAATATGCTATGAGGTGGTTCAGACATTGGATATCAGATAGTATAAGAAAATAATTCCTATGAAATGAGAGATAAATAATTTAAACCCTGTAATTCCTGCAGCTTACTTTTAAGACAGAGTTTACAGGTCACAACACAGGCAAGGGGAACACAGGAGGAGCTCAACAGTCTTCCTGAGTTAAGAAGATGAAATTGGGAGTCCAAGGAGGCCAAGGTGGGTAAAGTTCACAGAGCAGAGTAACAGAGAGGCGATAGATGCATAAAGACAGAGCTCCGCAGATTTGCAGAGGGTCTTCCTCAAGTCTTCAGCTGAGGACTGATCAGCACAATAGGGGAAGGAAAAAACTGCCTGGGGCTAAGATGAGAACCATCCAAAATCCCTGCAGAGCACAGAGGGCTGTGTTTCTGTCCACCAGAGTGGAAAATCCTTGTAATTCACAGGACAATGGATTGAACACTAAGAGTATTCAGAAGGGTATAGCCATAGTAGTGGGGAAAAAATTAGTTTTAGACTAAAGTTGATCTGGCCCCACCTAATAAAGCTTAAAAACAAGCCTTGAAAGGATTAAAATGTTTTCAAGTAATCTAACTACATTCAAGAACAAAGCTCAAGAATATTTACAGGAAGACAAAAATATCCAGCACACAACAAAGTAAAATTCACAATGCCTGGCATTTAATTAGGAGTTACCAGGTATGCAAAGCAGCAGGAAAATGAAACTGATAATAAGGAGAAAATCAATTAGTATAAGCACACTCAAAAATGATACAAGTATTAGAATTAGTATATAAAGACATTAAAATAGATATTTTTACTATATTTGATATCTTCAAGAAGGCAGAAAAAGATTGAGCATGTTAGAAACATAGAAGCTATACAAAAGACACATTAAAAGTTTATGGATAAAAACTAAATGTCAAAGACTTTTAAAAATGCACTGGCTAGGGTTAAGAGCCAAATAGACACTAGCAAAGAAAACATTAAACTCCAAACTATTGCAATAGGGCAATAGGAGTTATCAAAAATGAAATATCCAGAGAAAAAAGATTGAAAATGATCATGGAGAGGGGCTTCAAGATAACTGACTAGAGACATTTCATACTCACCTCTTCCACACAGAAGAACCTAAACAGTGAGTAGATAGATAATCACACTTCGTATAGATCATTCAAGAGAGAACACTGGAATTCAACAAAGAAATGATAGGAAACACCCAAAGCAAGGAAGGAGAGGGAAGTGAGGGCAACCTGCTTGGCCAGGATTGGCTGGGAGCCTGGAAAGACTCCCCAATGAGGGGAACGGTAAGTGAGAGATCCCCAGCAGTCCACATTCCCACATAGACTCCTGCAATCCTAGCTACAATAGAGCCCCTCGACCTTCATGGACCCTGACACTAACATAGGGAGTTGCCTAGAGACCATCCAATGGCAGCATTTCAGAGAGGGAGCTCATGCTGTATCCCACACACCTCTTCTCAGAAGCCACAGTAAGGTGTCATTTTGAGAACCCATCCCCAAACAGACTGTATCCTGCCCTGGGGCTCAAAGGCAAGTATATGTCCACATCCCTGGAGCACCACTGACATCCCCCACTCTGTGGCTACCACTGTGGCTAGCTATGGCCACCAAGGCTAAATAGCAGGACAGTGGCTGTGACCCTGCTGCCTTCAGGCAGTGGAGCCATGGCACATTTCCACACATCCAAAGTAACTCACCCAGAGCTGCCATTGCTATACCAACAAGGCTGAAGCACAAGCTAAATGTGAATTTGCCACCTCCCTGCATACAGTTGCTGCCACTGAAAGCAACCCTACCCTCCCCAGTCTGCTGCCTCCCACCCAAGCATTCTACCAGGGGACTGAAAATCAACCCACCTCTGTTTACCATAGCCAGCACCTGTACGTATCATTGAGGGGACTGAAGACAAGCATGCCCAGCTCAGCTTTACCCCTCATGCCAGAGCATGTAATCAGGAGCCTGGGGATCATCCAGCCCAGTCCACTACCATTGGCACCTGAGCATTCCTTCCAGGGGACTAAGGTTGGGCACACCCACCTTGCCACTACCAATACAGTTGGCACCTACCTGCATGCATCATATGATGCCCTGGAGATTGGCCCACGTAGTCCATTATAGCTACTGCCAACATCAACACACAACACTTGGGAGGGAGTTGTTCTGCCACTACTACTGCAATCAGCCACACCATGCTTCCTTCCAAGCGGCCTCATCTACCCAGCCCACCACTGCCACTATCAGCATTTGAGCAAGCCATCTGGAGGCCCAAGAATTAGACTGCCTTGTCCTGTTGACATGGCCATCAGTATATGCCGCCCTGGGGCCCAAGAACAGGCATGCTCAGTTCACCACTGCTACCATCAGGGGCTAAATACTGGTGTGCCTGGAATCCCTGTCCCCAGAAAAACTTCACCATAGCCTTCACTAAGAATGACACACTAAACCACTGAGGAAATCACAAATACCACTAATGTTAACGACATCTGAAGAAATCATATAGCTACTATACTACTGCATGCACCAAAAATCAAAGCCACAGTGCCCTACCCAACCAACAGTATAGCTACATCTTCAGGAAAAAGTCCTTCCCTATGAAAGCAAATTCAAAAAAGTGGAAGAAGAGACTGTTATACCAGATGTGTAGATATCAGTGTAAGTACACAGGAAATATGGAAAAGCAAATATGACACCTCCAAAGGAACACAATAATTCACCAACAGATAACAATTGAAAATAAATTTATGGAATCCTGGAAAAAGTATTTGAAATATTGATTTAAAATAAGCTCAGTGAGATACAAGAGAATACAACAAAACTATACAAAGAAATCAGAAAAACAATTCAGGGTACAAATGAGGAATTTACCAAAGAAGTAGATCTCATAAAAAAAGAACCAAACAGAAATTCTGGAACTGAAGAATCCATTGAATGAAATAGAAAATACATTTTAAAGCTTCAACAATAGACTAGATCAACCCAAAGAAAATCAGAACTTGAAGACAAGTCTATTGAAATAACTCAGTCAGATAAAAATAAAGAAAAATTAATAAAGAATGAGCAAAGTCTATGTGGCATATATGATACCACAAAGTGCCCAAATATTAAAATTTTTGGAGTCCCATAAGGTGAACAGCAAACAAAAGAGTTAGAAAAGCTACTTAATGAAATAATAAATTAAAACTAGGAGGAAATATTTGCAAATCACATATTTGATAAAAGACATGTGTCCAGAATATACAAAGAACTCTCAAGTCACAATAAGAAAACAAGACAATCAAAGAAGAAATAGGGATAGAAAATAAGCACACAAAAAGATGCTCAATGTCATTAGTCATTAGAGAAATTCAAATTAAAGCCATAATGAGATTACACACCTATTAGAATGGCTATAAAGTTAGAAATCCTAACAGTACCAAACATTAACAAGGATGTGAAGCAAGTGAAACTCATACCCTCTAAATGGGAATGTAAAATGGAATATCTACTTTGAAAAAACATTTTGACAATTTCTTAAAATGTTATGCCTAAAATCTGTCCCAGCCATCCCACTTCTAGGCATTTATGCAAGAGAAATGAAAACGAATAAGCTCACAAAGACTTGTATGTTTATGGCATCTTTATTTGTGATAGGCAAAAATGAAACAGTCCAAATGCCCATCAACAGATGAATGGATTAATAAACCGTGTTATATTGGCCAGGCGTGGTAGCTCACGCCTGTAATCCTAGCACTCTGGGGGGCCGAGGCAGGTGGATCGTTTGAGCTCAGGAATTTGAGACCAGCATGAGCAAGACCCCGTCTCTGCTAAAAACAGAAAGAAATTCACTGGACAACTAAAAATATATAGAAAAAATTAGCAGGGCATGGTGGTGCGTGCCTGTAGTCCCAGCTATTCAGGAGGCTGAGGCAGGAGGATCGCTTGAGCCCATGAGTTTGAGGTTGCTGTCAGCTAGGCTGATGCCACAGCACTCTAGCCTGGGCAACAGAGTGAGACTGTGTCTCAAAAAAAAAAAAATTGTGTTATAGCCATACAATGGAATATTACCTGGGAATAAAAAGGAACCAACTACTGAAGCACACAAAATGGTCAAAATCTCAAATCATTATGCTGAGTGAAAGAAGCCAGACCAAAAAAACATAGTATATACCATATGATTCCATTTATTTGAATTTCTAAAAATTTTAACTAGTCTATAGTGACAGAAAGTACATCAATGATGGTCTAGGGATTGGGGATTAGGGAAGAACAAGAGTTAGGCATGAGTAAATCATTACAAAGTGGCAAAAGAACACTTTTGGGGGGATGGATATGTTCTTTATCTTGACTGTGGTGACAGTTTCATGGGTATATGCATACGTCAAAATGTATCAAATTGCACTTTAAATATGTGCTATTGTATGTCAATCATACCTCAAAAAAGCTATTGAAAAATAAAAATGGTTGGCAAAATACTGGTGTCACTACCATAAATGCAGAATTTGGAAAAGGACAGCTGAGTGTTGCTAATAGCTATATTTGACGAACTCACCCCTAAGCCAAGCTGTAACGAGAATAAAACTTTGAGCTAAACTAAGGAAGAACAGAAGGCATGCTATAAGAGAGTCTTGGAATTAATAGGTGGATAGTGCTATTAATGTGGAATTAATATGTTGAGGGGCCTACAACTGGGCCCTCACTACCTGTTGTCTACAATATTGGTCAGCACCATTGTTTTTACTGGCACAATCTTACAATGTGAGAGTTCTGGAGTAAGTGCAATAGCATTAAGAATGCTCTGGGGCCAGGATCTGATAAGGAAGGCAGCAGGAATTTCTATAACAGTGTGTTCCTAGAGGAGTCTTTGGCCAGGAATTCAAATGAGCAGATTCTTTTTCTGAAACAATGTTTTCTGATTTTATTTTTTGATAACTCTATAAAGAATTCCCGTTCATTATAAAATAAGCAAAGAAATAGCACATGGCAGAAAGAGATTTTCTTTTATGTTCCTAATCCTTGTCCCCTAAGGTAACTACTTATGTATGCACATTTTGCCAGCCTTTATTTATGTAACATATATACACACTTTTTTTTTTTTTTTTTCTTTGTATTTTTTTTTTTTTTAATTTTTTAAATTTATTTCAGCATATTATGGGGGTACAGATGTTTCTGTTACATATGTTGCCCTTGCCCCCACCTCCCTCCCTAAGTCCGAGTTTCAAATATGTCCATCATTTGGGTGGTGCA
>CAUYSK010091594.1:0-41490 GCA_963575035.1 Avahi laniger
AAAAAAAAAAGAACTGAGAAAAAAAAAAGAAACTCTTTCACATATTTTCAAACAGAATTTACAATAAAAAAGGGAATCATTAAAAATACATGGATGTGATAAGGGGAAACTTGGGACAGACTGTTAGTGTCTGTTCAGTTCCAGAGGAAAGAAGATGAAAGATAACCATCATGTCAAGATACATCACATTCACTCTAAAAATACAGAGCTAGCTTTTTATGTGAAACATATTCCATTTAATTGATTTTAGGAACCCTTGAGAAACAAAATGATTTAAAGTAATTGCTAAATGAATTTTCATGCATAAGAGTATAATTAAAGTTTATCATCACATCTTTGTTAAATGATTACATTCATCAGAAAAAAATCAAAATGATTGCTCATGAAGTACAGTCCTAGCTTGCACAGAAAATGACTAAATCAGGAAGGTAATCCTAGACTGGAAAGTTTATGGACAAGTACATATATGTTATTTTACTTAAACATTGAAGTATTTCTAAATATAATTTCCTGATTCGAGTATTCATGAAACCTTATTTTAAATTCATCAATTAGACATTTAAATCATGTAACTCTATCAAGAAAAACTAAACTATATAAAACATTTTAAAGTATGACAAGGATTAAATATGAGTTTATTAAAAATTATTGATTTGAGGTCTCTAAGTAAAATTAAAATAGTGTACACTTAAATTTTTAACATTTGTGCAAGATATTAACTGCAGTATTTTTTTAAAGAAATTAAATTTTAAAAAATCGTTCAAAAATATCAGTTTAATTTGAGAATATTTCTTAACTCTTTTGGGCCCCATGCTTATATGGCATTCCCAAACTCTGTTCATAGTAATTGTCTTATTATTCTTCAATTTATTGGTCACTCTACATTTGGTATATTTATCATATACAATATATATTATAAAAGTCTAAAATGCTGTACCAGAAGAGGTTCCATCTGAAAGTCAAAGGATTGTGTATTCTTAATAACATGAATCCAAAGAAAAGTCATTTCTAACATTTTAGTGTAAAATAAATTTTCAGTATTATGAAACATTAATAACAGATTTCCTAAAAAACAAATTTAAGTACAATATAAGAAAACAAAAGTAACAGAAATTCCTTATTTTCTCTATCAGGAGGAACAGAGTTGGGCTAGGTATTATTACACACAAATGTTATAATCATGGTGCTAGAATCCCACTGACAAGGGGAACCTCATTTGTTCCTTTCTCAATTGATTTTCACCTTAACATCCTTATTTTGGTCAATCAAGGTAAAGTATAATTCATACTGGGTTCAAGAAATACTAAATAGAAATACTAATAGATGACACAGATACTAAAATACTGGATAAGATATTTTGTGTTTTCTTTGTTTTCTGGTAGTAAATAACATGAGGAGTATTTGTAAGCAAAGAAAATTATACCTCATACAAAAAATAGAGGCAGAAATGTCTTTTCTAAAATCAGGAAATTTAATACATTGGAATGTATAGTACTTGGTGAGACAGTTTGAAAACAAATTATAAAGGGCATTGGCTGGACTGTTAATTACACTGGATATTAGCCATGGAGAGTAAAATTGAAAAATAAAGTCCTAAACAGAGATTAACATGAATATATTTGATTCTTTTTCCCAAAAAGGAAAGAGGATGGATAGAAGGTGAGGATAGATTGTTGGAGAATAAGCAAATTAAAAGTCAGCTGTAATGATATAATGAGAAATAATGAAAGTCTCAATTCTGAATAAAGTAGACAAATGTAGATGGAAAAACAATGCACACTATCTGGGGGTTGAGCACATTTGATTCAAACAGTACAAAAGCAATTTATCTAACCGAAACGTTTGTGCTCCCATAATATTCTGAAATAAATAAATAAATAAATAAATAAATTCAAGTACCTATGAATGATAAAATCACAACTCGCAAAAACATCTCAATCTTTACCAGTTGCAAACTCTTAAAAATAAGTCAAGTTTTCTCAAAAGACTAAATTGAAACATTTTCATAAATAGTCATCTGAAGAATGTTAGGAAGTAAAAACATAATAAATTTTTTATTTTAATTAATTTGAAAGATACGACCTTGGCCTAATATGAAAAATAGAATTAACACTTAAATGTGTAAAAGTGAATAGTATCTAATGTAATTGGATATAAAGATATATCATAATAAAGGAGGAATTTTTATTCATTGTTTCTGAATACATTGAGAGTTTTTCTACAGTTTGCATTTGACTAGGCTATAGCCAATTATTCATTGTTCTCTTGTATTTCTCTTTTTTTTGCCTGCTAATTTGTAAAACTTCTTTATGTATCAGGGAAATAGTTTTTTACTAGTCACATGTACTGTGAATATATTTTATTTGTAAAATATAATTTAGTCAAATTTACCAATTTTTTCTTTTTTATGACTATTTTAGAACAGCTCTTTCCTCCAAAAGATTATTTTTATATTCATAATTTCTTTCTAGTAATTTTTTGATTAGTTATGTTAAAGCTTTGATCCATTGGAGTCTATTTTAAATGTAAGCAATGAAGTAGAGATCTATATTTTTCCAATTATCTATATGCTTTTTGCCATAGAGTTCCACTAATTCTTTATCTTTTTCTATGTTTTGTATCTGGATTTTTAACCGTCGGAGCACTTTTAGTTATTATCTTTCCATTGAACTAGAAATGAGAAACATTAAATAAAAAATAGCACTTGAGATGGGTTAAAAAATTCATTTTGGAAATCAAAGAAAAAAAGGGAAAAACTATAAAATATTGTACCGATATTCTTTAATATTATAAAATTAGCCAAACAGTATTTATAGCTAAAATGGGTGAAAGTCATATTATAATACCTTCATAAGCAGAATTTATTGCATTGTGCTGTCTATCAGTTTTGAACTGATATGAAGTGAGACTATTCACATGTTAATATAAAAATTTATTTCCGGTACTATATTGACTATATGGGTTCCAAATGTGTGATCAAAATGTCAAGTAATTGACTTATTTCCTACATTTCTCCCTTTCTGTCTTCCCTCCAGAAGAATTCACTGAGGCCTGCTTAATAGACTTGAATTTTGTTTCAGTTGTAAAAGTGTAAGCAATGCTACTTCGGTATGTGAGAGAATCCACTCAGAGCTGCAACGGGGGTTGCAAATAAGATCACTGAAAACAAATTCCCTAGTGGCTTTATTTTACATGATTTGTCTAATTCATATTAGAAAGTCTCTGATAGAAAAGGAAGTCAGAATCTAAGGAGATATTGGGATAGAATCAAGTGATGAAATGTCCATTAAAAGAAGTTGTCTGTCATCAGAAAAAGACTGTAATGTTCTGACGGGAAGATAGGAAAAGATGTTGGAATACATATTTGAAAATCTTGATGGTTTTATAAAGTTCATACTGAAATGCATTCAGCTCTTTTTAATAGAAATGTAAATTTTGTCAAATCTTTTCCATAAAATATAAAATATATATACACACACACACATACATATACAGTTGTCCTTTGAACAATATGAGTTTGAATTGAGTGATCTATTTATATGCAGATTTTTTCAATGAATATAAAATTTCATTGGAGATTTGCAACAATTTGAAAAAACTCACAGATGAACTATATACTTAGGAATATTGAAAAAAATTTTAAAAGACATGTTATGATTTCATTGAAAATACATAGATACTAATCTATTTTATCATATCCTACCATAAATATACATAAATCTATTATAAAAATTTAAAATTTGTCAAAACTTTCACACACAAACACTTGAAAATACTACATGGTGCCATCTCCAGTCCAGGGAAATGGAAAGAAACATATACAGGAAATATTAAATCATAACTACATAAAATTAAATGTATTACATACGGTACCATTACAATAACTTCATAGCCACCTCCTGTTACAGCAGTGAGCTCAAGTGTTGTCAGTATCTGTTTAAAATGTCATGTGACAATGATCATCTCCATATGAGCTGTTCCTCTCTCCAGTAGATTGTGAATGCAGTGAAAAGTGATTTCTCAAAGCTCTCACATATTTTCAACATCTTTAGTGCAATACTGCAATACCATAAACTTTGACTAACAGGATGGAACCCATAGGAAGAGCCACTAGTGATGCCAGCAGTGCTCCTGAAAAGTTGACAAGAGTCATGGCATACAACAAAAAGTCAAATTGCTTGATATGTACCTCAGATTGAGGTCTGCACCTGTGGTTGCCTGCTGTTTCAGACAGAAGATTCACTTTATAAACAATGTAAAATTACAGTATCAATAAATAAAGTACTCTATTGCAAATGTATTTTCTTTTCCTTATGGCTTTCCTAATAATATCTTATTTTCTCCAGCTTACTTTGTTGTAAGAATACAGCATATAATACATACAACATACCAAATGTCTTAATTGACTGTTAATATTATCAGTAGGCTCCTGTTAAACAGAAGGCTATTGGTAGTTATGTTTTGGGGGAGTCAAAATTTCTAAGTGAATTTTCGACTAGGGAGGGGTTGACGTCCTAACTCCCTGTCCTGAGCCATTCAAGGGTCAACTGTGCCTCTCTGTGTGTCTGCATGCACATGTGTGTGTGCAGTTCATCAAATTCAATGTATAATTTATTTTTATGAAGAGGTATTTGCTCAGGAATTATTTCAGTATGGAGCAATACCTTCATGTGAGTTAGGGATGTTACCTGAAAAATATTCTAATTTATCATACTTTCATTGGAAAAAATAAGTATGATAAAAATAATAATGAAGAATCAATTTTTAATGATTAGACATTTTTCCAAGTCTATTTTCTTGTCTGATGTCTTGGTTTGTCCCACAGTGTTAGCGTGTAAGGAAAATTATTTTATTTTTTTCCCTTCCTTTTCCAATCCCCTCCTATTATTTTGACATGGGTCAACAAGGCTTATGTGAGGTTTCTGTACCTAAGAAGGTTTTCTTTGTGGCTGTATTCAATCTCTACACTCCAACTCTCAGATCACATCAGAAAATCAAGTCAAGTCTGAAATCTTAATCAAAGTATAATAAATTAATAAGCAGATGAATGGTTGAATTAAATTTAATACTTTACAATAACATAGGAATTACTAATAACCCGTGAACACTGATAGTACTTTGAGATACAGGGAAACAGGTAAAAACAGGGAGAAAAAGTAACAGCAGTAAGAAAAACCACACAAAAGAATATGGATGGTTTATATCTTGGTTTTAATATTTCCACAAGGTGACTATCATTTTTTAAAGTGTCAACCAGAAAAGTAAACGTCCACCTTGCTTGCTTATTCAGTGTCACAAAACTCACCATTAATCTAATAAACAACAGTTCCCTGAGATAGAAAATTTATTTAAAATCTTTCTGAGGCAAATAATCTTTATAATCATAAATCACTTTCTTTTGAACTCTATCTGAACTCAAATTATCATCAAAGTATTGAGATAAGCACTATTTTAACTCTCATGCTTGAAATATCTTATCAAGATATTTTAACTTAATCTACTTAATCTTCATTTCATGTACAAAATATTTACACTTTAATAGCATTTATCAACAACAATAATACAAGAGTTACTTCTCTCACTTGGTTGTGGGTTGTGGTCATAGTTTGTTGTGTTTCTTTCTTTTCTCTCCTGCAGATATGTAACAGAGTTGAATTTTCTTAAGTTCTTTAGTTTTTTGTTTTCAGTATCATATTTTTCAAATTTCTAAATTGTATTCGTCTCTTGTAAAATATAATAACTGTTTCATTATTACTGTTTATTTAAGCCAAAACTATGTAGTACAGAGTTGCATGTACATGAAAAATTACGAAAAAAATCATAGTTCAGGTTTCTGATACATTACTTTGTAATTCAGATACGAACTAAAATTAGGAAATGTATATAATTAATATATGTAATTTATAAAATAAATGGATTTATGTTATATATGCACATACATGTGCATACAGAGGTACATACATGCCACCAGTTTTGTGCAACAGTTGACATAAAGTAGCATTGATGATTGTAACAATACAAATTTTTTAATAATAACCTATTTTTCAGCATGTATATATCTTTTAAATATATGTGCATGAATATGTATGAATACATGAAAAAGGTATATAAAATCAGGTCGTCATTAGTGAAACACAACTATAGTCAATGCAATATCTATCTTTATTCAATAAAGTGCTTTTGTGACCTCCAGGTGGATAAAAACATATCCATGATTGTAATACCAGAACTGGCTTCATTGAAGAAGCTTCTATTATATCGCTTTGTTTGAAACTGAATTTCATTGCAGGGCTCATCCATATTTCCTTTGGGGTTGCTGTAGTAACATTTAAAGAAACCTGGCTCTGCTGCTTAACCTTCGTCTGTTTAACTGGGTATTCCATCATCAATTTTCAAATTAAAATAAATCAAGCATAGCTGTTGGCGAAATCCATTTCTTTCTCTTCAGTCTCAAATGTCAGAGATTCATTTTGCATAAAATTTCAGATGCATCTGTCTATAGAATTTGCCTCAATACAAATAATTTTATGTTTTCCAAAGCTATGGTGCCTGGCACTTAATCGGAACTTGATTAAGGAAAGCAATTGATGTGGTCAGAGCCTTTATATTATGTTGTATGTGTTTGTAAATGTTAAGATTTATAGTTTATTTTGATATATAATAACAGTAACTATTTTATATCATAGATGATTAGAACACATACCTGAAAATACAAGGCGTAGATACACAATATTTTCTTATTTTGAGGTGGGAGATGCTGAAGTAAAATAGTACCCCGAAATCATAATTTTTATTACTGATATTTTTGTAGGATTTATGTCTTAATATATCTTTATTTATCTCATCTGTTACATATATGTGTATACACAGCCAAAACACACAAAACATACACACATTTTATTTTTCAAATTACGGTAGGTTCGTTTCTTTGCAAAATAGAATTTTAATCAAGACATTAGTCTGAAATTCATTTGCTTCAGTGGACAGTATATACTGGATATACTTTAAAGTTAGTCTATTGATTAAAAAGCAAATTTTTTAATGAGGTAATTTAAAAATGAGGTAAACATATGTATGTCTAAATATATAGTCTGATATATTATGTGTGCTTGTGTTTGTATACATACAGATGTATGTAAATGATTTTAGATCATTAGATTACACTATGTAGCTCTGTGATGGATATTTTAAAGTAAATATTTTCCTTCTTATATTTTCTTTTTCTCGTTTCTTGACTCATCCCTTACCCACTATTCCCACCACCCCCCACCCCTGTTAGTATTTTATCCTCCCATGCTATTTCTATGCACATGTAACTGCTGATTTCAGGTGAGAAGCTGAAATCTACATTTATCATAGTAGTTTCTGGATGAGAAATTACCAATGGGAGGCCTTGACATGATATTTGGAAGACTGAAGAAAAGCAAAGGTCATTATTCTTTGGCTGCAGGAGTTGAAGGACATGTGAAAAGATATAAACTGTACAGCTGCTTTATCCTGAACTTTTGTGGACCACCAACTTCACAGTTCAGGCTCATAAAGTTAGTGACAGTTTCTCTGATTGTGCAAGCCCCATACTGCCTGTATCATAAACACTTCCTACATAGAACCACAGATGGTCTTATTTTTCCAACTACACACACACAACACACACAAACATACACACACACACAGATTTCATCATTCTTAGCTTCACAAAAATATCACCAACACAGGGTTAGATTATGGACATTTCTATTTATCTTGATTTTGTCACTCATTCATACCTCACAAGAATCCAACAAATCAACTGCTAGAACTTTAATGGAATATCTACAGTACACAAAGTTGTATCATAATATAGTTACCCATTCCTACACTAATGGGCATTTATTTTCATTCACTTCTTTACCATTATTCAAAAATGCATATTAAACATCATCGAACATAGATACTTACATCCTCGGTTTGGGTTTCTATGAATATATTCCCATTAATGGATCTGTATTACATAGGTGTGCATGTACTTTTTTTATTATATTTTAATAGATGTTGCCAGATTATTTTTGCACAGTTTAATAATTTAAATTGTCCCCCAGAAATAGTAAGATTGTCCATGTTCCTACATTCCCAAGCCCATTAATAGCTATATTTTCTATCTTAATTTTTTCCACCATAATGGTTGTGACTGATATCTCACTCATTTTATTTCTACGACTATTTTTGACTTTGGATAATTTTCACATTAGTTAGAAATTTGAATTTGATGTTCAATGAATTTTCCATACATTATCTTATTTTTCTTTTGGTGGTTTTTATTTTTGGTTAATATTTAAAAGATTATGATATAGTTTAGATTCTAGTCATTCATCTGTCACTGGTATTACAAGATTTTAATATTATAAATTACTTGTTTATTAATTTCTTTTTCTAAGAGACAAGTTCTCACTCTGTCACCCAGGCTGGAGTGCACTTTTAATGCATTTACAGACTCATAATACAGGGTGTAGTTGAATCTCACCCATGAGCACCATCCACTGGCTCAGACACTAAACTGGGCATGTCATTATATAAACGAAAATCCAAAGGTAAGAAGCAACAGCTCTCCAGATGGGAAGGAATCAGCAAAAAAACTCTGGAAGTATGAAAAATCAAACTGAAGCACACCCCCAAAGAGAAACACCAGCTCTCTAGCAATGGATATCAACCAAATTCAGAACACTGAAATGACAGAAATCAGTAGTATTCCTATACACCAACAGCAGTCAAACTGAGAACCAAATCAAGACTCAATACCCTGCACAATAACAAAAAAGAAAACAAAGTACGTAGGAATATATTTAGCTAAGGAGGTGAAAGACCTCTAAAAGTAGAACTATGAAACACCGAGAAAGGAAATAGCAGAGGATGTAAACAGGTGGAAAACCATCCCATGCTCATGGGTCGGCAGAATCAACATTGTTAAAATGTCTATACAACCCAAAGTGATCTATAGATTCAATGCAATCCCTACTAAATACCAACATCATTTTTCACAGATCTAGAAAAATAATTCTATGCTTTGTATGGACCCAGAGAAGACCGCATATAGCAAAATCAATCTTAAGCAAAAAGAACAATTTGGGAGGCATCAATTTACCAGACTTCAAGCTATACTACAAGGTTATGGTAATTAAAACAACGCGATACTGGCACAAGAACAGAGACATATACCAATGGAACAGAACTAAGAATCCAGATATAAAACCATCCTCATTTAGCCATCTAATCTTTGGCAAAGCAGACAAAAACATACACTCTGGTAAAACATCCTTATTCAATAAATTGTGGTAGGAAAATTGGACAGCCACATGTAGAAAACTGAAACAGAATCTGCACCTCTAGCCTCTCACAAAAATCAGCTCACGATGGGTAACAGACTTAAACCTAAGGCATGAAAGTATTAGAATTCTAGAAAAAATGTTGGAAAAACTCTTATAGACATTCACCCAGGGAAATAATTTATGAAGAAGAACCCAAAGGTAATCACAGCAACCACAAAAATAAATAAATGGGACCTGATCAAATTAGAAAGCTTCTGCACAGCCAAGGAAACCATCATGAGAACAAACAGACAACCTACAGAATGGGAGAAAATATTTGCATGTTACACATCCAATAAAGGGCTGATAACTAGAATCTATAGAGAACTCAGAAAAACCAGGAAGAAAAAATCAAACAACTGCATCAAAAAGTGGGCAAAGGACATGAACAGAAACTTTTTAAAAAAAGATAGACAATGGCCAAGAACCATATGAAAAAATGCTCAACATCTCTAATCATCAGAGAAATGCAAATCAAAACCACAACGAGATACCACTTATCTTCCGTGAGAATGGCCTTTATCAAAAAGTCCCAAAACAATAAATGTTGCCATGGGTGAGGAGAGATAGGAACACTCATACGCTGCTGGTGGGACTGCAAACTAGTACAACCTCTGTGGAAAGTAATATGGAGGTACCTCTAAGAGCTACAAGTAGAACTACCATTTCATCCAGCAATCCCATTACTGGGGATCTACTACCCAAAGAAAGAAAAGACATTCTATAAAAAAGATATCTGCACTAGAATGCTTATAGCAACACAATTCACAATTGCAAAGAAATGGAAACAACCCAAATTTCCATCAATACAAGAGTGGATTAACAAAATGTGATATATGTATACCATGGAGTACTACTCAGCCACAAAAAACAATGGTGATCTAGTACCTCTCGTATTACTCTGGATAGAGCTGGTGCCCATTCTACTAAGTGAAGTATCCCAAGAATGGAAAAACAAGCACTACATGTAGTCACCATCAAATGGGTATTAACTGATCTACACTTATGTGCACATATAGTAGTAACATCCATCTGGTATCTGGCAGATGGGAAGGGGGGAGGAGAGGATGGGTATTTTCACAAATAATGGGTGTGGTGCACACTATCTGGGGGATGGACATGCTTGAATCTCTGACTTGTGTGGTGCAAAAGCAATATACATAAACTAATTATTTGTATCCCTGTAATATGTTGAAATAAATGAAAATAAAAGAATAAAAAAATATAACTTTTTTTAAAACCAGTCAGAAAGATATCAATTTCAGATATTTATAACGTAACAGTTTACCGACTATGTCTCCTTATGCGTTTCAGACTTTTTTCATTTTATATACAGAAAATTATAAGTGCTTAATTTTCACCTTTACATATTACTAATTCCCAGATTTCATATAATTAAATTACTGACAGAATTAATGTTTAACTCATTAAATTGATATAAATTTAAAGATGTTTCATTAACAGAATAACAATGTAGGAAGTGTATATATTTAATGAAGACCTAGTGAAGAAAATGATATTTTCTCTTCTGATAATAACTCCCTTCATTTGTAGCCATATTCTTTAGAGAGTGCATTGTAAAATGGCTCTATGAACCTTTTCCTAAGTATAACAGTCAGAACTCATTCTTAAAAGCACCAGAAATTATTCTAGCCTACTTAAGCAGAAAATAAATGTGTAAAGGATATTAGGTAAAATGGAGAATCATTGGAAATCCAGGGTAGAATGTTTCATAGTGCATGGCCAAAAACTGTGACCAAATAATACTATTTCTGACTCCTCAATTTGATCTCTGACCTCCTCTCCCCTCTGCCTGGATGGCATATAGATCATACTTCCTTCTTCATATGATTTCCTTTCAAACTGAAATCTCTGTGTGGGTTTCTGATTGGGTGGATACAGGCCACATGCCTGTGCCTTATGTTCATGGTGGTCTGTGAAAGGAAATGCACAGCATCTCTTTTGATATGAGACACAAGATGGAAAGTATTCTAACTATACAAAGTGTATTCAAATGGTGAAAGAATTAAAAACACCCTCTCTCTTTGAAAAAGTAAAACTTCACCCTTAAGCAGGTAATCTATAATGTTTTATTCTAGGTGCTGTATGTGAGCTAGCTAATTATCCAGTTTACTGGAGTTTATAGAGTACATAAAAAGAGAATATACCTCAAGGTTAATGTAGTCATTCAAAACGTAGTCAAAATATATTCATCTCTTTTCCACCATGCATATTATTTAACATAAAAATATTGTTGCAAAAGAGCATTAAAACATTTTTATTCTTTCTTTGGCCTAATTGCAGTTTAGCATAATATTTATGGAAATGAAACTTGGATTACGTTGGCCTGTATTCTAAACCTGATTAGGCTCTTTACTAGCTCTGTGACTTTCAGCAAGTTACTCAGCCACTCTGAGACTCAGTTTTATGATTAATAGATTATAATAGTAATGATTACTTGACTGTTATTTATACTTAAAGATATATTGTAGGGTAAGGACCTCAGCACAGTGCCTTGCTTATTAGGATTCCTGCAAACCAAGACCACAGGAGAAGCAAGGAAACCAAAATTGCAAATATGGGGTGAGTTTGTGATTCAGAGAACAGCAAGATCAAGATGTGCTTGACTGACCTTTTTGCAAGATGTCAAAAAGCAGTAAGAGCTTCACACTTAAATCATCTGAAAAATTTATTTCAGGAAATAGAAAGAACTTCAGTGGAATATAAACGTGGTTCTTTCAATTGATGGCATGTGGCTTCACAGTCATGACTTCCCTTGTTGTGTATGATTACAAAACAATCTAATTTAACAGTGTGCAATGAAATCACCTCCTGGATTGCGTGTACAAATAATCTCAGTCTCTATAGTGCACAAAGTTAGCTATATTTTATCTTATATATTAGATGAGCACTTCATTTACAAATTGTTATTAGACATAGAGACAAGTTAGTCACAATTTTGAGGAAAACAAAGGACAAGAACAACAAAAGATAAGCTTTATGTCAATGGTATAAGGCAGCCAACAACAACTATGTGAAAATTACATGAGATTGTAGTTTAATAATATAGAAAAATACTTTTAAAAATGTTCAGAAAGGTACTGTGTAGTTAGACAAGAGAATCTACAATATTTCTAAAGCATATATGCAAAGACTGAAATTATAGAAAATGTAAGGATGACATAAAGTGATGAGAAGGAGGTATTTAGTGTAAAGCTATTATATAAAAACGTGATTCTTGAGTACGGTTTGTCAGAGTTACAATGATATGAAGGTAGAAAAATATTGGAGGAATGCAGAGGTAGAAGAGTCCAATACTAGGAGAGCTTCTTTGTAGTTTTGCTGTGCAACAAATTTGTTATATGACCTTGATAAAAATCATTTAGATATTAATATGTTAAGCCTCACTTTCTTTACCTATGAAGTCAAGGGTTCCAGTAAAGTTATTTCTCATCCTGATCTTAAATGAATTTATTCTTTCAAATATTTATTAATTCAGTAACTTATTGTTGAATCTTAAATTCTAACAGAGCAAAACAGAGCAATAAACAAGTAAACAAAGACAGAAACAACATAAATGCAAACTGTGGAAAGATTTATGAAGAGAACAAATGGGGAGATGTGACATTTACTAGTTAGGAGGGGCTGCGGAAATTGAATCACATTCAATATGATGTTTTGAGATGGTCACTCAGAGAAATAATATTTCAGGTAAGAAATGAAGGATTGGATGGATGTGGCATGTAAACTCAAAGAGAGATTGTTTCAAGAAGCCAAAAGCTCAATGGCAAATGTACTGAGGTTGGAAAGAATCTACCCCGTTTGAACAGTGTGAGAAGGATGGCAGGGTATACTCACTAAGCAGACAGAGGAAATTTTGAAAAGTAAGCAGACATTGTAGTTCAGATATTTTAATCTAGATGCAAAGAGAAGATTCTGGAGGATTAACGTACTGGAGTGAAATGACTGGATTTATATTTTAAAGTTACTCTCTGGTTGCAATGTGGAAAGGGGTAATAGATATGCAAAAATGGATGAAGATAAGCTGGAAAAGTGACAGTGGCCTGAACTAGCATGGCAGCAAAAATACGGATGTATGTGAGACAAAAACATTTTTTAATTTTTATGGTAGTTTAATAGACATCTATTCTATGCTGGACAGTTTTAAAAGCCTTGAGAATAAAACAATGACTGCTTTTGGACATGGAGATGTGTTACACAAATTTTTCTATCCACCTTAAAGAAAGACATGTACCAGCTGCTGAGAATGTTGTCAGGAGGCAGCTTTCAGCTTTATCTTTTTTTATAGGTTGCCTCAGCTGCAAAGAACTACCTCCTCCAAGGCTATACTCTTCCAGAGGTGGCCCACATTAGATAACTGATTGAGTCATGGGTATGAAAGCTTGGCTGTTTTAACCAAACATCCAAAAACTCCAATATTCAATTTCAGTTCCAAAGTTCCCCTTGGGTTTGGCTGAGTCTGCCAGGCCCGTGTTAAGGGCTGAAATTCTCTCTTTTTTCAATCCTACTATCCGCCCCTCCCCCACCCCTGCCCTGCCACAGATGTTGATTCCAAGGGAATTCCCTAATAACCATTTTATCCTAATTCTAAGCATCCTAATCCTATCTCATAGTCAGTTCCAGAATAGCCAAACTGTGACCAATAGTATGGGATCAGAGATAATGAAACAAAGAAGAAATAGAGGAATAATTTGTGGGTGGTTGCACCATTTAGTGAAACAGGCAAGACTATGAGGAGATAGATTTGGTAGGTAGTAACTCAAACCCTGAGTTTTACACATGTTGAAAGTGAGCTGGTTGTGTAACATGTAGTTATAGAAGTTAATTTGGCAGTTCTGTCTATGAATCTACATCTCATGAGATTATATCATAATGAGCTTACAAACGTGAGAATTTCTAGAATTTGGATAGCAATTATAATAATAACATAGATGGTATCACCCAGGAAATGTGCACAGGTAAAGATGATAAGAAGAGGAAAGAATAAACTCAATACTAAACTAAAGTTTAGTGATTGAAGAGGTACTTCCAGTATCAGTCCAAATACGTAAAGAGCTTAGAAGTTGATGTCCCTCTTCTAACTAAAAGAAAAGTCTGGGCAAACTGAAAAACATCAACTTTTCTTGGGCCCATGAGAGAATTGAGGTCTGAGGGAAAAGCCCAGTCCAAAAATATAGACAAAAAAAGTGTATCCAGGGAAATATAGCAACTGCTTACATGGATACATTGTTGGATACTGAGTGTGGATTAAGGTATTAGCAAGAAACTCCTGGAGACCATCCCTTATTTTATACCACGTACTCATGGTGAAGATCCCTGAAAAATCCCCTCATCACTTTGGTTCTGAGAGGAGAAGAGGAACCATAGGGAAATGTTCCCCCCAATTTTTCTACAACAAAGTCCTACTCTCCAGGAGAAAGAATTTTGCTGAAGCACAATTCTAACCACTTGTGCGGACAAGAACACAGGAATTCCTTCCCACACATACCCCCTGCAGCCTTCCCCTTTTAAGGAAATGGACCGGAAAAGCTGCATCCAGGAGAGAGAGGGAGACAGGAGCAAATATAACCTATATGAGAGGGGAAAGGAGTGAAACACTTGTTAAATCCACAACCCCATGACACAGGACTAACAACATCTGGACCAGATTGGAGGATTGGAGGATTATAATTGGAGGAGTATAGAATATCCTCTCTCACACACACATACTATATACCACCACATCAAGTCACCTTCAATATTCTAACAATGTATTTCAGTTGAAATAGCTGTTAGCTACAAACTCCTTCTTAGTTTATAGGGAAGCCAAACAATTTATAAGACATTGCAAAAGACAAGAAAAAAAATACAGTCTGAAAAGACAAATTGATCCTCACGATAAAACTCAGATATAATATAGATACAAATGGAATTATCAATTGGGGAATTTAAAATTACTGTAATTAACAAGTTATGGGCTCTAAGGTAAAGAAAGTAGACAATATGCAAGGACTGATGGATAATGTAAACAGAGAGTTATAACTGTAAGAAATAAAAAGTTAGAAATTTTAAGAAATAGCAGAAATAAAGAATGTCTTTAATGAACTCATTAGTAGATTCAACAACACCAAGAAAAGTATCACTGAACTTGAATACAGGTTAATAGAGACTCAAATATTAGAATGTAAAAGAATAAAGAATGAATAAGAATGGAACCAAAGATCATGGGCTATGGGGCAATATCAAAGGGTGTAACATAAGCAATTGGAATAACACAAGAGTAAGAGAAACGGAATTGGAAAAGAGATACCTGAAGTAGTAATGTAAGAAGACTTGGCAAAATTTTTACCAGACACAAAACTACAAATCCTGGGATCTCGTAGTGTACCAAAAAAGCATAAATATCAATAAATCTGCAACTAAGTACATCGTATTCAAACTACAGAAAACCAAAGACAAAGTCTTGAACTAACCGCAGAATAAGAAGTGCATCAGCTATAGAGGAACAAGGATAGAATTACAGTAGACTTCTCATCAAAAACATGAAAGCAAGAAGAGAGAAGAATGAAATAGTGGAAATGTTGGAGAGGGAGAAACATTATCCTAGAACTCTTTATTAAAAAATAGTATCCTTTAAAACAAAACAGTATTTATCACCGACAAATCACCTATCATATAAGTAATGTCAGAATTTCTTCAGGCAGAAGGAAATTGAAGTTGGTCAGAAATTTGGACCCACATAATGAAAGGAAAGGCATCTGAGAAGGAATAAATGAAGATAAAATAAAATTTTATTTTTTTTTTGTATTTTTTATTGACTTGACAGGCAATTGATTTTTATAGCACCAATATTGACAGTGTATTAATATGATTATGATGATAAGTGAAACAAATGACAGAATGGGAATGGGAGAAAGAAATTGGAAATATACTGTTAGAAGGTACCTGTACTACACATCAAGTAGAATAGTGTTATCTGAAGGTAGATTTAGATTAGTTAAAAATGTGTAATGCAAACTTGAAGAAAACCACAAAATTTTTTTAAAGAAGTGATATTCTGACAGAGAATATAAATAAATCATATAAAATGCTCAATGAAAAAAAGAGAAGAAAGAAAAACGGAGTAAAAGAAATAAAGAGCAACTTCAAGAATACCAGAGTTACAACAATGATAGACATTTATCCAACTACCTCAATAACCACTGTAAATGTGAAATGTCAAATCATACAAATTAAAGACAAAAATTGCTAGAGTTGATTAAAAAAGAAAGAAAAATTCAATTATGTATTGCCTATAACAAACACTTTAAAACATGCTGAGGTTGTAAGTAAAGGGATGGAAAAAGATGTATTATGCTAACATCAATGAAAAGAAATCTAGATTAACTATATTGATTTCAGACAAAGCTAACTTCAGAACAAGGAAGATTACTAGGGATAAGGAGAGGCATTATATAAAGATAAAGAAGTAAATTGTCTCACAAGATGTAACAATCACAAATGTGTATGTACCTAACAATAGACAGCCAAAATACCAGAGGCAAAAAAGTAATAGAATTGACAGGAGAAATCGACAGATTCACTATTATAGTTGCAAACTTTAACACCTGCTGATAATTGACAAATCAAGCAGGCAGAAAAATCAGTAAGAATAAAAGTGACCTGAACAGTACTATCAATCAATTTGATACAATTGACATTTATAGGCAATTTCATTCAACAATAGCAGAATACGCATTGTTCTCAAGCTTACATGGAACATTCACCAAGACAGAACATATTCTGAACCATTAAGCATATGTTAACAAATTTAAAAAAATAAAAGTAATGCAAGGACTATCCTCAGAACAGATTGCAATTAAATTACCAATCAATAATGGAAGGATAGTTAAAAAATATTCAAATATTTGAGTAGTACACTGATATTTTGGTACTGAGAGTGATTCTAGAGGAAAAGGATCTTAAGGATAAATTTTCCGAATTGGTTCTGTGTTTTCTGGATTTGTTCTTTAGTGTGACTAGACTTAAAGCACTAATGACTAATGACTTTATTTTCAGTACTCTAGCAAGGCATAATATGTCAATAAAGATATATAAAATTTCATCACCGTTGGATATCTCTAACCAAATATCCATAAAAGGTGAAATTTTAAGTGACATGTATTTGTATCTTAGAAAATTTGAGTGACATACTTTTGTACCTTAGAACATTTTAGTCAAACTAAGGTTTATAATGAAAGTGACTGGATGTTCATAACTGCACTGGAGAAAGTTGAGGGTTAATTGGATGAGCTCAGGGCCAAGGTCCACATAAATTACCTGACACTTCCTTTATCTGTCCTAAAGGAAACCCCTATCTCCTATAGCCACATGGCTGAAATCGATGAAAATGAAACCTAGGGGTTCATCCTTCTAGTGAAAGAATTATAAGACAAATTGGTTTCCCAACCTACAAAGTGACTTCTGATAAAATGAGGACATTGATTAGAAAGGAATGGAATATTGAAAATTAGAATGGGAACATGTGGGAAGATCTAAAGGAATGCAGGGACACTGAAAACTCCAAATTCTGCCAAGTTTTTTTTGCCAGTGTAAGCAAAGGTTAACCTCTAGTTCTGTTGGAGGGATTTAACCCATTAATCACCTGCCATTTCCTTCAGAAACCCAATGGCCTCTATATGTAGTTTTCTTGAAAGGCTCTGCTGCTTCTCCTCAGGGCCTGTCTTCACCACCCATCTTTGCTTCTAGATCTGTAACTGAACTCAAATCTCAACATGCACCAGAGGATGAGATAGACAATATGACTCACAAGGAAGTATGATGCACATCAAAAGAACTGCAGGAATTTTCCAATTTATATAGACAGAAACCTGATGAATATATATAAGAAGGGATATTAAAGTTGTGGGATAATAATAGAAGAAACATAAAGTTAGATCAAATGGAATACATTCATCTGGGCCAACTAAAGTGAGATTCTGGATTCAACATTTTAGCCTCTAGAATGGGTTCTAACAATTTGGTTGGTTAGCTAAAATAAGACCCAGAATGTGGCCTACAATAAATGAGATTAGAATATCAGAACTACCTTGGTATACTCTAGAAAATATTTTCTAAAGGTTTAGGGAGATTGGAATAATGGAGGGGATTTATCACATGAGACATACCTTCCTTGAGACAGTCCAAAAGACTTAAGTTTTCATAACATCTGTGTAAATAAATTTGTGAGTGGAGTCCCAGCATTCTTGAAGAGCTCTGTGGTCACTCTTTTCTATAGGTCATAAATTGTAGTGAGGACTGATGCCTCCAAACTGAGAGATCCCTAAATGCATTGGCAACATTGAATGCTGATGTAGCAAGTATAAAATGGTGGCAATTAACCACCAAAGACAAGAAGTGCACATGCGTTGTAACAGACAGAGAAGTCAAAATAGTAATCAGAATTGTCTGATAAACAAAGACCTATGCATTATTTAGTCAACCACGATGTCCCTAGAATAAAAATTGATGTGCATTCTACTAAACTTTTAATTGATTCCTTTATGAGAACATTTTTATGTCCAGTAAACAGAAGTCTAACTTAAAAATTGAGTATGATATTCCTCAATTAATTCCTAGAACCTCTTGAATGAAGGGGAAGCCAGGCCTCTTGAGGAAGTACGTTGGCAGAACTTTTTTACTGTTAATGTTTTCCTAGCCTTCCCTGAAGAGAGCTGTGGGTATTTTCCAGGGTGACTGTATATTTGGAAAAGAAAAATAATCAGACTTTGGGAGTTATTATGCACAAGCTCTGAAGTAAGACTAATTCCAGGAGGCCCAAAAAGCCACTGTGGTCCACCAGTGAGAGTAGAGGGTTATGGAGATCAAGTGGTCAATGGAATTTTAGCTCAGATTCTCACAGTGGGTTCCGTGGATTGTCAAATTAATCCTGCGGTTATTTCCCCAATTCTGGAATGAAATTATATGAAAATAAATTACAATAGATTCTAGGTCAGAGAACTTAAACATATCCCCTATATCATAAAGGGATAACAAATTCAAAGGCAGGCACTGCTCACAGTCAAGTAATGAATCCTCAACCATTAAACAAGAGATTATATTTCAAACCAAAATTCTTGGCAGGACTTGTGTTAACAAAGTTGAAGATTTGCTGAAATGCTGAGGTCTGGACACCAAAGCTTCCTAGCTACCCATGCGGTTGACTTGGATAGAGGGAGAATCTCTTTTTTCTTTTAACTTTGATTACATAATAGGTGAAAGTGTTTAAGGTAGGGAGGAGAGTTTTTCTTATAACAATTCTGCAGACTAGCCACTTCTATATCACTGACACTGTTCTCGCTCTATGTATTTTAATTTCTTTAGTCCTCACAAAATCTTCATGAAATATTTATTCCTCTGAAGGCTCAGGCACTCAAATTTTAATCTATGCCCCCTAAATATTTCCTTCATTAAATGATACTTGGATTTAGTATACGTTCAGGAATAGAAGATCTCTGGGGTAAATGTAGGATGAATACTGATAATTACTAATGAATATCTGATTCATGAGTGCTTGAATATTGCTGCTGGGAATATTTATGAGAAGATTAAGTATAGGTAACAGTGGCAGTGACTAAAAACTAGCAAAACATGATTAAAGTTGTTTAGCAAATAGTGAACATTGTAAAAATCCTAAAAAGTTAGAATTATCATATGTTAATAATTGACATTCATTTTATATTTCCATTCTTCACACACATATATATCTAAGGCTTACACATGCATTTCTATAGTTTAATAGAAAATAGTCCTAGGAAAACTTTAGAAGTCCTCAACAGCTAAAATGAAAGTTTTATAATACAATATTTTATAAAGCTTTCACAGTCTCATAATTTTCTAGAGTTATAAAAACTGAAATTAACATTGCTAAGTAGCCTAAATCATAAAAATAGCTATTGAGTCAATGGTCAAATTTCTTGGAGATATTAAAGCAAAATCTTTTCTCTGAAATACATCATGAAGATTTATTTAAAATGAAATATTACTTCACATTTAATTTGCTTCAAGAGACAGACAAGGAGCCTCATTAGTTTTTCATATATAATATCAGTTTGAACTAAGCCATTATCTTTCAGGGGTCATAATAGGTGAAAGTGTTTAAGGACGGATGGAGAATGCTTCTTATAACAATTCTGCAGACTAACCACTTCTATACCTAGACACTGTTATCATTCTATGCATTTTAGTTTCTTTAATCCTCACAAAATCTTCATGAAATAATTACTTCTTTGAAGACTCAGGCACTCAATATGATGGTGGAAATGGAATTCTGTCTTTGGCACTGTACTCTGGAGATTGCATTGCCAACCACGCTGCAGTCTATTAATGCCTCTCCAACTTGTTGTTTCCTTATACTACCTCTAACTGTTTGAGACTGAAGTCCACTTAGGAATTTACATTGATGATTATTCAACAAATACATTAGAGAAGACCATATCTCCTTCTCAATAACAAAAATCATATGTAGATTTTCAATTTTGTGTTGATGCATTTTTAGTTGACATATTTGCCATTTCATTTTATATATATTTTATGTTGTTTTGAAATTATAAAATGTGTCCTGTGTGCTAGAATATCTTTGCTCCATGTCATAACAAGGTCATGTTCTTAACTTTCTCGATGTTAGTAAAAACTGAAATTTAAAAAAAAAGGCCTTAGCAAAACTTTTGTGGAGAAAGTTTAAAATGAATTTCTAATTAATATTTGAAAGGTCAGCCAACTCTGCTGACTAATTACTGTTAGGTTAAACATGATTGAAATGGTAAAGAAAAGAATCTTTGAATATATTTTAAACATATTATTAATTTGTTTTATTTTTATAAATGGACCAAAGTCACATTCTGAAAACTTTAAGAAATCTTATTTTAAAAACCTGACATTTTTTTTACTATCAAACAGAATAAATATAAAGATAGTGTTTTAAAACATGAAAGTACAACAGAATTTTTAAAATATCAATAGGTAAACTAATTATTGATAGTAAATCATACCTAAATATAAGCTGATAAGATCACTTTTAAAATGTCATCTTATGTCTTTGCCTTCCCCAAATGCAGGTTAAAGGCGTGCCCTTCCCTCCCTTTAGTGCTCCCCGTGTCCTTTAGTTGTAGATTCACCCCCCATCCCCCTAATGCCTGGAGAGTATTTCTGCCATGTGATCACCCTATTCCTTGAATGAATTTTTCATTTCTAAAAGTTCTATTTGATTTTTTTTAATAATTTGATATCTTTAGTAAATTTTTCATTCATTTCCTGAATTTTTTGTGGTTTCTTTGTGTTGGTTTTCTATATTCTTGTTTCATTGAGCTTACTTATAATCTATATTTTGAATTCTTTACCTGTCATTTCAATATTCTTATTTTGGTTGATATCCATTGCTAGAGAGTTGGTGTTCCCTTTTGGGGGTGTCCATTCCCTCTGATTATTCATACTTCCAGAGTTCTTTTGCTCATCTTTTTTCATCTGGAGCAGCTGTTGCTTCTAATTTTTGTATTTTCTTTTATTTAGATAGGGGCATGCCCAGTTTAATATCTGAGGGAGTAGTTGATGTTTCTGGGTGAAAATCAACCACAGCCTGTATGATTGAGTCATTTAATGCTATAAAGTATGTGCAAATTGACCTCCCTGTCAGTAGGTGGTGCTTGCCAGAAGGACCAAGACACAATATTGTTTTGGGGTCCTGTGACTGGCTCTAGTCCCTCCTGAGAAGCAATGGAATGTCCCAGTTTGTTGGGGGCCCTGGAACTTCAAGTAAGTCCTTATTCTCTGACTCAGCAGAGGCAGGTAGGGGAGCATGTCTTGCAGGGCTGGTTTGGGTGAACTTGCCCTCAGGCTCCACAAAATCTGGCAAGGTATCTCTTTCAGCAGGAGTCAAATGTCTGCTGCCAGCTTCTGGGAAAATCCACCAGTGAGGGGCTGAAGTGGCCCCACACAACCAGAAAGGAGGTGGGCCCTCTGAGATTCACAATATGGCAGTCTGGAGCAGGCCTCACTCGTCTCTGAACTACCCTACTCCGTGGTTTCCCTCCACTGTCTGCCAGCAAGCAGCAGCTGAAGCCAGCCCCGTTTCCCCAGGACTGTGATGCAGGCCTGGAATTTCCCTGCCCAGTATCCCAGCCCAAACTGAAAGTGTGGAACCTCCTGTGGGTTTAGGGATGCCTCATGAGTATGCTGCAGCTAGGACTCACAACGCACTCTCCTCCTTGATCTGCCCATGCAGGCACCCCCACCTCCCAAGACTACTTTACAATTTTTCCCTCAGTGCCACCAAGCAACACCATCGAGACTTGGGGGTACAGGATCTGACCTGTGGGCCAATTCCCAGGTCCCCAAAGATCAAACCCTGACCATGCCAGGGAGAATTGCATTGGTCCTGAGTTGCCCACAGGGTGTCAAAGCAAGTTAAATGTTCCTCCTCATCAAGGAATGTACTGCTCTAATGGAGTCACTGGGAAAACAGCACTGGGGGGGTGGTGTTCAGGGAGTCCACAGACCAAGCACCACACAACCTGCTACAGGACCCCATGAGGAAAGTTCTGAGCCCCACTCTCTGTGGATGCCTTGGTGTGGCTCAGTTTCTATTGCAGCCATGGGTGTGGGGGGGAAGGGGAGATAAAGAGTATGGATGGGGTAAAACTAGCACTCTGGTCATGTCCATCTCTCTCTCCAGGAGGCTGCACACCCACAATGTCCAGACACTAGAGTCATGCAGATCACCTGGGACTCACTGAACCCCTGTGGCTCCTGTAGTTGGAAAATGTCTGTGTGGGAATGAGCAAGATGAAACATGATGAGTTGAAACCCCCTGGGGGACAAAGGCACATGATGGGTAGAGAAACTATGACATCTGTCCTCCCAGCTCGGGTCTGTGGTGATGAGAGGTGACCCAGGGAGGGTGGAAGCCTAGTACCCTGTCCACAAGAAGCTCCCAGCTCACTGGCAGCAGCAGCCTCTGGGCTCATGCAGGAAGAAAGTCTCTGCAACAGCTTAGGAACCCACCCACTGTCAGAGATGTGAGGTAGGGAGAAACAACTCACTCCACCTACCCTTCTCACTGGACTCCAAGCCTCTTAGGGGCTGACCTCTTCCAATACTTTGTTCCTTCTTGTTCTGCTCTGCAAGTTCTTCCCATGGAGTCTGGCACCCTTCTCTCAGACTCATACCCAAACTATGTTTCTCTGGTGGTTAATTTTTTCTCTTTCATCTGAAACTTCTTCTTACTGAGACACTCGGGCAGTTGGTGTCTCTGGTCTGCCATCTTGCCTCTCCAATAACCAAATCTTGATGATGCCACCTCACTTCATTGATATCTTTAGACTCTACCTACCTCTCTTCAGCCCAGTGCCTATGACCTTAGTTCAGGCCCTACTCTGTCTTTTACTTGAACTATCAGAAAATCCTCCCAACAGTAGTCCTGCTGCTAGTCTCTCCTCTTTTCTAAGCATGCTCCACGTTGCTGGAGCATTGTGCTTCCAAACACCAAAATCTTTAGCATGCCTTACACTGCCCTTCACAACCTTTCTGACCCCATAGCCCTTGTCTTCCCTAACTAAATCTGCTGTCCTAAATAGCATTCCAGCTGACTACATGCTAATTTCCATTATGTTCAAAATGTTGCTTTAGAATTCCTTTCATATTTATTGTATGTAGAATTCTAGAATTACAGAGATAAAACCTAAAAACCCTTTGGAACGCCTCCCACCATGCTCTTATCTGACTGGTCAGATTCCATGACACATCAGTACATAATTTCGGTCAGTTCCTGACTTTCTTTTATTGATGAGGCTTACCTATGTGGCCTTCTGTGACACTCCAGTCAGCTGTCAAGTAAAGCCCTGAGATCCAGGTTTGGGTTTAGGTAGAGAAAAAAGACTCCATAGGCCTCCAAACATATCTATAAGATTCACCTTGACCTACCATAGTTCTCTGAATAGAGTTCTGGGGAACAAATCTACCTAAATATGTGTTACATTGTTTCATCTTCCCATTATTTCTCAAGAATATTTTCCTCAAGAACTTTGTGAAGAGAAGAGCTGTGGTCCATGATAGCTATTCTTTGGTCTTCTAAGCCCAATACCATTAAATTCTATTATTACTTCTAAAGGTGGACATGCATGGAAGAAAATCAACCTCAGGACTTTATCATCCCATTTAAGTCCCATCACTAACCCTATGTATCTCCTCTGCTTTGAGTTTCGATTCCAAAAGTCAAGTCCACTACCAGAAATCTGCCAAGCAAATATTAGAGTATTTCATTCAATACATTGGCTGAATGTCAATGAAGACAATCCAATAACATTTAAAATATACAGTCAAGGAGCAATTTTCTGGTAAGAAGTATATTTTATACCTAGGTATTTTCAGTACTCTCTCAAAGTAAGATTTTGAAACAGCAACTACAGTTTAATAAAAATCCATTCTTCAAGAGAAATAGAAGGCTAAAGAGTACCTTAATAACAGAAAACAATCTCCGGGGGATTGGTTTTCATATCAAATGATCATCTGGGAAGATTTGGCCATCTTTAAGTAATCCAGTACAAATATTTCCATTGTATTCATGAGATTAACTATCATATACAGATGGCTATTATTATTATTATTATTACTATTTATGATATTGGTAAGTTGTTTCCTTTCTCATTCTGTAGGTAATATAGAATGCAAAGCAGATCAAACAGGTTTAAACAGCAATATGAGCACTCCACCTACTAAATGACCAAAACATCTAGAGAGTAAAGACTGTCAGACCCTAAAATCATTGAGATTGAATGAGAAGCTCAACTGTCTTTTTAAGGAAGGAAGAAGTTCAGCTATCTTCTTAGAAATATGTGGAAAGGAAAGCATTAGCTACCTTCCTGAGATGGCTTATGGAAAGACCAAGGGAACTCCACAGTGTCATAACTGTAAAACAAATCTTCCTCAATGGAGATATATAAATTCCTACAACCTACAGATTGTATCATGACATACACACATCAAACACACATGTCCCTCTCTTTTCCTCTCCCTCCCAACCTTTCTTTCCCTCTCATTCATTCTAAACTCCCCCCCACACACACTGTGTAATCATATGGAACTGCTGATATTAAACAATCTGCTACCTACAAAAATGACAATTTTGTATGGTTCAATTGAATATATTACAATAAATTAGCATATTATATAACACATATGCATAAGTCTTTTAACTTCCAAAGATTAAGATAATACCGGTTTCTGTGAACATCAAACCACCAAATTTGGCTGAAAGATTATAATTCAGCTGCTATCACCAGTTGCATTCTCCTTTCCCCTTTACACACACATAAACAGAGGAAACTAAAAAGCCTTCACTATCACCTCTACTCAGAGCTATGTCAAAGGCAGGTTTCTTTTTTTCCTTCTGCATAGCATAATTTGATTTATAATTAGTAGTATGGAAATTAAGGTTAATAAAAATCAAGAGGACATTATGTTAAATGAGATAAGCCAGGCACAGAAAGACAAATATTTCACGTTCTCACTCATATGTGGGAGCTAAATTAAATTGATCTTATGGAGATAGAGAGCAAAATGTTGGTTCCCAGAGGCTGGGAAGGATAATAATGGGGAGGGGTAATAAAGAGGAGTTAGTGAATAGGTAAAAAGTACATGGTCAGAGAGAAGGAATAAGTTCCAGTGTTCTATAGCACAATGGGGCTATTTTAGTTAACAATAACTTATTGTATATTTGAAAATAGCTAGAAGAATAGATCTCGAATGTTTCCAACACAAAGAAATGATAAATTTTTGAAGTGATGGATATCTCAATTACCTATTTTGATTATTACACAATGTATGTTTGTACATTGTGTAATAATTACATCTACCTCCATAAATATGTACAATAATTATCTACAAAAATTAAAAATTAAAACAATTAAAAATTGACAAAAATCAATACACTTTTAAAGCTATTTGAGTGTAGGGATAGATATATTGAAAGAAAGGGTGAAACAAAAACAAAAATAGGACTCTTGTGTTTTACGCAAAATGAACATCATTTTTTTCACTTAGCTTTATATCAGTTACTAAATGAAAAAAATTCCTTCTTTTATCTTGAACTATTGATAAAAAGAAAATTAAATAAAGGGTTACTATGTATAACTGAAAGGGAATATGCACTCCAGTCAGGATTATGACAGTAACAATCACTGCTACCCCTCAAAAAAATCGAACCCACACTGGCAAACACACACCACTACCACAATTACATCCAGTGCACTGGGGGACTACTTGCTCACTTTTCAGGGCAGAGCAATCTTGACTACACCCCACAGCCATCATTATTAGTATCAGTCTCAGACCCACTGTATCTTCGTGCAATGTCCTTTCTCATTCTTCTCTCTTCTCTCTCCCACCAACTGCAGACACACCCTTCTCCTTTTGTCTGAAAGGCTGACTATGTTCTTTGCCTCCTTCAGGGCAGAAAGAACATTTCAGAACTGGCAAGGAGCTTCTGACAGGGCAACAAAGGAGGCTCTATTCTGGGCTTGCTGCCATTGTGCTTAGAAGCCTACCTCATCTCTCTTAGGTCATATTCCCAGCATACATACCAACTCCCACAACCTCAGAATGTCTGCAAGCTTGCCAAGTCCTAACTACTAGCTCTCTAGAGTCTGCTTCTATGCTGTATGAAAAATTAATAATAAATTAAAATTTATTCTTATAGATCCTACTGCCATTTCCTTCAGACCAGACTTTGACTGAGGCAGGGAGCAAGAATGGACTTTTAAACCAGACCCTGTAGTATTTTTCATAATAGAAGGGACTTCCCTGATTTTAAAATCAAATGTTAAAGATAGATATATAGTCTGACCTCCCTCTTTCCCAATTTGGATTCCCTCTATTTCTTTGTCTTGCCTAATTACTCTGAATAAGACTTCCAGTATTATATTAAATATAGGAGGTGACAGTGGGCACTCTTGTCTTATTTCAGTTCTTAGGAGAAATCTTTCACCTTTTCCCCATTCAGTATGAAGTTGGCTATGGGTATGGCATATATGACTTTTAAAATTTTGAGTTATATTCCATCCATGCCTAGTTTGTTGAGGGTTTTTATCATAATAGGAGGCTAGATTTTATCGAATGCTTTTTGTGCATCTATTGAGATGATCATATGGTGTTTGTCTTTGCTTCTGTTAATGTGGTGAGTCATATTTATTGAATTGCATATGTTCAACCATCCTTACATTCCTCAGATGAAACTCAGTTGATCATGGTGAATTATCTTCTTGATGCGCTATTGAATTTGGTTTGCTAAAATATTATTGAGGATTTTTGCATCTATGTTCGTAAGGGATATTGGTCTGTAGTTTTCTTTTTTTGTTGTTCTTTTTTTGTTGTTCTTATGTTCTTTCCTGGCTTTGGTATCAAGGTGATTCCGGCTTCATAGAATGAGTTAGGGAGGACTCCCTCCTTCTCAATGTTATAGAAGAATTTCTGTATGATGGGTACCAGTTCTTCTTTGTAGGTCTGGTAGAATTTGGCTGTGAATCCATCTGGTCTGGGGTTTTTTCTTATTGGGAGATTTTTTATTACTGCCTCAATCTTGCTGCTCATTATTGGTCTATTCAGGATTTCTATTTCTTCCTAATTCAGGCTTTGGAGGTTGTGTGTTTTTAGGAATCTATCCATTTCCTTTAGGTTTTCTAGTTTGTGTGCACAGAAGTTTTTGTAGTATTCATGGATGATATTTTGTATTTCTGTGGTATCATATAGGTATGCCAAATGATCTTTGGCAAAGCAGACAACATACACTGGGGAAAGGAAATCTTATTCAATAAATGGTGCTGGTAAAATTGGATAGCCACATGCAAAAGAATGAAACAGGACTCCTATCTCTCATTGTATACAAAAATTAATCCAATATGGATAAAAGACATAAATGTAAGGCATGAAGCCATAAAAATTCTAAAAGAAAATATAGGAAAAACTCCTCTAGACATTGGCTTAGGCAAAGAATTTATGACCAAGATCCCAAAAGCAAATACAGCAATAACAAAAATAAATAAATGAGACTTAATTAAATTAAGTCTGCACAGCAAAGGAAATAATCAACAGAGTAAATAGACAACTTAAGAATGGGAGAAAATATTTGTGAACTATACATCTGACAATGGGATAATATCCAAAATCTACAGCAAGAAGAAAACAAATATCACCATGAAAAAGTGGGCAAAAGACATGAACAAAAGCTTTTCAAGGAAAGATAGACAAATGGCCAAAACAAACATGAAAAAATGCTTGACATCACTAATCATCAGAGAAATATACCACTAGTCATCAGACTTATTACCATTTGTATAATACTGTAAAAATAAATGTATAAGGTAAAGAAATTAATATAGTAAAATGGATTTGACAGTTCAAATGTTTCCACATGCAACAGAAGAAACTGAGAAATCTGCTTTGAATCCTGGTGTAACACTAACCAATTGTATGACCCTAGACAGGTCACTCACTCCTCTCTAACAGTAGTGGTTAAAATGCAGACTCAGGACCCACTATAATTGTATGACATTGGACAAGTTAATTAGTTGCTCTATTCCTTGGTTTTCCATCTATGAGGTGTGGTTCATAATAGTAGTGCCTATGTTATAGTGAAGATTCATGGCTTAATTAATATAAAGCACTTCTAAGAGTTCATAGATATAGCTTTTAGCAAATGTGAGTTATTGTTTCAAGTAATTTTTCATTTGACATAGAGAATGAATGACAAGTTCTTATCGACATTAACAATCTACTTAACTAAGAATTACAATGCATATCACAAGAAGTTATTACATTTAAAATCATCATTAAAATGGAATAAAAATTAAATTAATATGGCTTTAAAACCTCCAAATTACTATGGCTGCTTCTAGGGCTTCAGCATTAGGAATGTAAATTTTGACTGATCCATTCAACAGATGTGCTGAATACTTACCTCATAATAATTCTATGTGAAGGTTAGTATCCTGGCCACAGTATTTTGAGGTTAAGTAATTTGTCCAGGGTCTTACAGCTACCAGTGCTTATACTGATATTTAAACCCAAGTTCCAAAACCCATGTTCGATAGCATGTAATAATATGGCTGACCTGTATGAATCTCTAGAAGCAACTTCTCTAAAAATATATTCATAATTAGAGCTTCTGTTTGCTAGTTATTTATTTTATATGCACAAACACACACACAAACACACACACTCGTGGTCTGAGAAAGAGAATGCTGTTTAAGAGCATTTACTTTTTTAAATGAAAACAGACTGAGAAGACAAAACTGTTCCTGTTCCCAAAATATTTCTGTGGCTTTCATTTTGGCTCCAAATTTTCTCCCTTTTCCTCAATCAAAATCCTATGGGTTCTTTCTTCACATGTCTCTTTCATTAGTCTTCTTCTTGTCACCACCACTGATGCTATGCCCTGTTTACATTCTTGTTACCTATTTCAACAACCTCTTAACTGTTTTCCCTGCTATTACTCTCCCCTTCCTCCACTGCAGGCTATATACCATTATGGCTTTAACCTTGCTTGAACACACCCACCTTGACGTTTGCCAAAATGCTAGAACCAAGTCAGAAAGTACTAAAGCTACAAGAGACCTAACTATTGAGCAGAGCAGATATTATTTTATTGCCTAAAAACCTTCAATGACCTAATAGAAAATGTACAAAGGCAATTCACAAAATAAGAAAGCAAAATCCCCAATAACAGATGAAAAGGTGTTCAACCTTCAGATTAAAACAACAATGAGATATTATTTAACTCATCAAATTGAAAAGCAATATAAAGAGTTGGCAAGTATGTGAAACAATACAAATTCTCAAACACTGCTGATGACAGTGAAAACCAGTACAGCCACGGTGGAGAGTGATTCAGGCTAAAGATGTGCATATCTTGTGACCCAGCAAATCTACTCCTGAGTATAGACCCTAGATCAGGGCTCCCCAGCCTACAGTGAGCTGTATAATTATTTCATTATGTATTACAATGTAATAATAATGAAAAAAAGTGCACAATAAATGTAATGTACTTGAATCATCCTGAAACCATCCTACCACACCCAGTCCATGGAAAAATTGTCTTCCATGAACACGGTCCCTGGTGCCAAAAAGGTTGGGGACCACTGCTCTAGATAGGCCTTCTTAATCTGAGCTCTGGAGACCTTGAAGAGGTCCATGATGTTGGGTGGAAAAAAATACACTTTTATTTTCATTAATTGAAATTTAGCACTTATTTTCATTATGAAAGTAGGCCAAAAACTATAGTTTTATTAGCAGTACATAAGATTTTGCACTAATAGAAATTCAAGACATTTGCATATCATATTACTTATTAGAGCTATCTCAAAATATTGTTTACATTCATCAGTACTTTTGAATTATAGTAGCTGTTAGATCCACTGAAAGATCTTATTATTTAATGAATTTATTTTCTATTTAGTATATTTTTAAAAAGAATCACATTATTCTACCACAAAATTTAAAATAATTTAATAAATACACTTCCATAAAATTGGTTCCCTTTGTAATCTGATGCATTGCAATATAAATTGCAGAAAAAAACCTTTTTTTCTGAAGATGGCTGACTAATGGTACCTGACACTCACTTCCTCCACAAAGAAGGATCAAACAATGAGTAGATAATCACATGTTGAATAGAGCATCTAAGAGAAAACAGTGAAATTTAGTATGTAAGGGACAGGGAACCTCTGAGGCATAGAAGGAGATGGAAGCAAGGCAGCCAGTTTGGCCTAGATCAGCACAAGACCAGGAGGAAGTGTGGAAGAAAGGAAAGCAAGATATCACAAGTGGTCCAAGTTCCCACCACAGACTCCTGTAATCCTAACTACAGGAGAGCCACTAAGCCTTCACAAGCCCTTAGACTAGTACAGGGAGTTGCCTAGAGTCCATAAGATGGCATTGATCCAAAGAGGGAGTTCACACTGAATCCCACATACCACCCTGGGATCCAAGCAGCTGCAGCATGGTGCCAATTTGAGAGCCCAGCCCCCACCAGACTATATCCTGCCCTGGGGCCCAACAGCTTCTGCATTTCCACATCCCTGGAGCCCTGCTGATATCCCTCCATGTCCACCTAGAGGGCTGTAGCATCGTAATGATGGCTGGACCCAGCAATGCAACCATATCCCCAGCACTCTAGCCTACACAATGTCCTACATCTTGGGGAATGGGCTGTAAAACATACCAGGGATTCTGCCCACTGGACAAAGGAAGCCAAAGCACATGCTCCCCAGATCATGAGAGCCACCTGCTACCTAGGGTTGCTGCCACTGACAGCAGCCCTGCCCACCCCCAGAAGCAGGGAAGCTACGCAGCTGTACACTCCATCAGGAAGTCTGGAGACCAGCTTGCCTGGGTGCCATCCCTGGGCCTGAAGAGAGGCCCACCCTGCCCACTGACACCAATGCCAAAGCATGGTATTCAGGGCCTAGGGATCAACCTGCCCCAACTGTTGCTGCTGGCACAAGTGTGCACAATCGGGAAGTCTAACAATAGGCCCAGCCCACCCTCTGCTAGTGTCTAACTATGCTATCTCGGGACCTGATGATCAACCTGTCCCATCTCTTACAGACTGTGGCGGCACATACCACTGCAGGGCTTGAGGACAGGCTTACGCAGCCCAGCACCACAGCTGCCTGTGCCTATACATGTCAACCAGGGGTCTGGGTACCAGCAATCCTCATGCACCATAGCCTTGCCCATGTGCAACACTGGAGATCTGAAGACAGGCTCAGCCTGCCCACTGTCACCATCACTGGTACCCGAGCATGTCTTCCAGTAGCCTGAGAATCAATTTACACTGACTGCTGGGCTCCTGCACCATCAGGAGACCCAAAAATAGGCCCAGCCCACTCACCACCTGTGCCTGAGCACAATTTCCAGGGGCAAAAAATTAACCTGGTTTACCCACCACAGCCTGCATCTATCAGCACCACCAGGGGGCCTGAGGACAGAGTTGCCTCATCCAGCACCACCTCTGCTAGTTACCTGCATGTGTCATCTGGAGGCCTGAGAATCAATCCATGCTGCTTGCTCCCACCAGCATTCATGCTACCTTCCAGGTGCCTGAGGACAGGCCTGACCAGCCTATTGGTACCTGCTCACATCAATTGGAGGCCTGAGAAGACACATGTCACACCTGCAACTGCCAGCATCTGCACACTCCTCTTAGGGCCTGAGGATGGACCCACACTGTCTGTTGCCACAACCACCTCCAGAACCTACCAACAGGTGCCAGCTGGGGGCCTGGGAGCAGGACTGCCCAATCCATTGCCACTGCTGCTAATATCTGAGCATGTCACCTGGGTGCCCAAGGGTTGGCTCACCATCACTACTCTCATCACTAATGTCACACATACTGCTCAGGGTCTCAAGAACCCATCAACCTGCATGGCCCACCAGTGTCAATTGCCAGCACCCCAGAAAAACAACTGGAGGCCTAAGGATCAATTCACCTGGACTCGCTACCACCAGTGCCCACGTATGCTGCCCAGAGGCCCAAGGACCATCATGTTCAGCCTGCCACTGCCACTGCTGGGGGCCAAGGACCAGCCCATCTGGCATCCCTATCACCAGAAAAGACTGACCAGCTCCTCCACAAACAACTACAGCCTAAGCCACTGAGGAACTCACAGAAAACACTGACACTGATTACAGCTGAAGAAATCACATGGAGACTACATGACTGGTTGCACACAGAATTAAAGCCAAAGTGCCCAACCCAACCAACACTATAAATACACTTATAGAAAAAGTATTTCCTTATGAAAGTCAATTCATAAAATGAGAAGAAGCAACTGTTACACCAGAAGTGCAGATATCAGTGTAAAGATGCATGAAATATGAAAAAGCAGGGAGACATGCCATCTCCAAAGGAACAAAATAATTCTTCAGCAATAGCTTCCAATGAAAAAGAAATCTATGAAATATCTTACAAAGATAAAGAGAAATCTATGAAATACCTTAAAAAGATTTCAAAATAATATTAAAGAACCTTAGTGAGGTACAAGGGAACACAGATAACCAATACAAACAAATCAGTAAAACAATTCATGATCTGAATAAGAAATTCAACAAAGAGATGGATATCATTTAAAAACACAGAAATTCTAGAACTGAAGAAATTAATGAATGAAATAAATATAATCAAAACTCTAATTGTAGACTAAATAAAGCAGAAAAAAGAATTTCTAAAAACAAGTCCTTTGAAATAATCCCATAAAACAAAAAAGAAAAAAAAGTAAAAGAGAATGAAAAAAGTCTACATGACTTACAGAACATCGTAATGCAACCAAATGTTCGAAATTTGCGTGTTACAGAAGAAGAGGGTGTCGCTCTATAAATTAATATTACTATATTAGAGACAGAAATGGTCTTAGAAGTTTTGCAGGGCTCTTCCCTGAAAGAATATGTGAACATATTAGTTTGCATATCAAAAGCTGCTCCACCTCAGGAGGGCATCTCAAAAGGTCACTAGCAGCTGTTTTCCAAGGTGACTGCTGCAGTCTTAACCTCGTGGGTCTCACATGCTTTGAAGGACAAAGCAAAGTCTAGATGGAATCACAGAATGAGAGCTGATCAAACAGTGTCTGCCCACAGACAGATACCTGTGGCTAAAAACAATTAGCCCAATGGACAGTTCCTGCTTGACTTCTGATGACCTGTCTCTATATACAATAACTAGATAAAGAAATATGGAGCCACTGTATCTCTGTTTAACCCTTTTGTTAAGTAATAGCTTTATCTTAGAACTTAGAAGCTTGTCCTTGAAAGACTTTGTAACCAGAGTTAGTTAGGGGATCTATAGAAGCCTTTTGAAAGATTTTTAACCTAAAACGAACTACCTGTTATTATGTAAATCTGTTACCCCTGGTAACTGATCACTGTACCTATAAATACCCATGTGAAACTTTATTCTGGGCCCTATGATTCACAGGGACATTGTAGGGACCCTTGAGTACCCCCACTTTTTGTCTATTATCTTTATAAATCTATAAAACAACATCTTCATCTCTGTGTATTCTTTTATTTCTATTATTTTCCATTCTCTATTATTTTCTTGTCTTTTGCGACAACCCCTACCTAAAGGACCTGATTTTTTGCAGGGAACGTAGCTAAACTCCCCACAGAGGGGGTTGAACAAAGATATAGAAAATATATTTAACAAAATAATAGCTGAAATTACCTAAGTTTTACAAGAGATATGGATGTTCAGATACAAGAAGTACAAAGACTCCCAAATATTAATAGTTTCAACCTTCAAAAATGTCTTTCCCAAGACATATTATATAAAAACTGTCAAAAATGAAGGACAAAAAGAGAATTCCAAAACAGCAAAAGTATTAAGTTGCTCATAAAGAAACACTCATCATAATAACAGTGGATTTCTCAGCAGAAACCTTACAGGCTAGGAGAGAATGGAATGATATATTCAAAGTGCTGAAAGAAAAACATGTGCCAGTCAAGAATACTGTAATCAGCAAAACTGTCCTTCAAAAACAAAGAAGAAATAAAGTCTTTCCTAGATAAGTAAAAGCTGAGGTAAGTCATAACCACTATACTGGCCCCACAAGAAATTCTTAAGGCAGTCCTACATCTGAAAGAGAAAGGGTGACATCTACCATCATGAAAACACACATAAGTATAAAACTCACTAATAAACAAACACAAAAATGAGACAGGGAAAGGAGTCAAATATTACCACTATAGAAAACTACAAACTCTGATGATAAATAAAAAGAGAGAAAGAAAGGAGCAAAGAATATACAAAATAAACAGAAAACAATCAACAAAATTACAGAAATAAGTCCTCATCAATCAACAATAACCATAAATGTAAACAGATTAAATTCCCCACTTAAAATATATAGACTGGCCGAATGGATTATTTTTAAAAAGTGACCCAACTATATGCTGCCTACAAAAAACTCACTTTGCAAGTAAAGACACATATAGTCTGAAAGGGAAGGGATGGAAAAAAGATACTCCACACAGAAAGAAAACAAAAGCGAGCATCGGCAACTATAATTATGTCAGACAAAATAGACTTTAAGTCAAAACCTGTCAAAAGAGAAAAAGTAGGTCATTATGCAATGATAAAGAAATTAATTCAGCAAGAGAATATAACAATTTAAATATATATGCATCCAATACCAGAGCACCAAGACATATAAAGCAAATATTATTAGATCTAAAGGGAGAGATAAATTCCAATATAATAATAGTTGGGGACTTTAACACATCATTCTCACCATTGGACAGATTGTCTAAACAGAAAATTAACAAAGAAACATTGGATTAAAACTACACTTTAAACTAAATGGATCTAACAGATAATTACAGAACATTTTATCCAACAGCTGCAGAATACACATTCTTATCAACACATGGAACATTCTCCAGAATAGACGATATCTTATTTCACAAAAGAAGTTTTAACAAATTTTAAAAAAATAAAAAATAAAAATCATATTAATACCTTTTCAAGCCACAAGAATAAAACTAAATATCAATAACAAAAGGAACATCAGAAACTATTGAAATACATGGAAATTAAACAACATGATTCTGAACAACCATTGGGTCAACGAAGAATTAAGAAGGAAATAAAAAAATTACAAAATAAATGAAAATGAAAATACAACATGCCAAAACCAATGAAATACAGAAAAAGCAGTGCTAAGAGGGAAGTTTATAGCAACAAATACCTGCATCAAAACACTCAAAATATTTCAAGTAAGCAACCTAACAATACACCCCAAGAAACTAGAAAAACTAGAATGATCCAAACTCAAATTAGCAGAAGGAAAGAAATAATAAAGATTAGAGCAGAACTAAACAAAATCAACATTATAAAAACAATACAAGGCTGGGATGTGGCAAAGTCATAACATGTAACCAAAATGTTTGTATCCCCATAATTTCCTGAAATAAAAAAAAAAAAAACATAATACAAGGAATCAGCAAAATGAAAAGTTGGTTGTTTGGAAAAATAAACAATCAATAAATCACTAGGTAGACTAAGAAAAAAAGAAGACCCAAACAAACAAAATTGGAAATAAAAGAAATTACAATTGACACCACAAAGATAAAAAGGATCATCAGAGATTGGTATGAACAATGATACATGTACAAATTGGAAAATGCATAAATTCCTGGACATATATAACCTACCAAGTTGAACAAAAGATAGAAAACAGGAAGAGAATAATAACAACTAATGAGATTGAATCAGTAAGAGAAAATATCCCAATAAAAAAAGCCCAGAATGAGATGGCTTTACTGCTGAATTCTACGAAACTTATAAAGAAAGATTAATATCAATTCTACTCAAATTATTCCAAAAAGTTGAAGAGGAAGGGATTCTTCTTAACTCATTTTATGAGGCCAGTATTACCCTGTTACCAAAACCTGAAAAGGACACAACAAAAACCACAAAAAGGAAATCATAGACCAAAAACCCTGATGAATATCTGTGCAAAAATCCTCAGTGAAATACTAACCAAATCCAAAAACACATCAAGAAGATACTACACCATGATCAAGTGGGATGTATCCCAGGGACACGAGGAAGGTTCAACATATGAAAATCAATAAATGTGATAAATCACAGCAACAGAATAAAAAATAAAACTATACGATAATCACAATAGATACAGAAAAAGCCTTTTATAGAACTGAACATTCCAACATGACAAAAATTGTCAACGAATTAGGCATAGAAAGCATAAGCCATATACAACAAATCCACTGCTAAAATGATACTGAATGAGAAAAAGTTGCAAGTCTTTCCTCTAGAAACTGGAACAAGACAAGGATGCCCACTTTTACCAATCCTATTCAACACTATATGGAAAGGCTTAGCCAGAGCAATCACGCAGGAGAAAGAAAAAAAAAACATCCAAATTGGAAAAAAGAGGAAGTCAAATTGTCCCTTTTGCAGAAGACATGCTCTTTTTATAGAAAAACTAAAGACTCCACAAAAAAACAAAACTCTTAGAGCTGATAAAGAAATTCAGTAAAGTTGCAGAATATGAAATTGACATATAAAAATCCATAGCATTTCTATACACCATTAACAAATCACCAGAAAAAGAAATCAAGAAAAAATCCCATATACAGTAGCTACCAAAAACAAAAAACCCCAAAAGTCACTTATGGCCAAAAGTAGAGGTGAGGCCTGTAGTCCCGGCTACTTAGGAAGCTCAGGCAGGAGGAATGCTTGAGTCCAGGAGTTTGCAGCTGCAGTGCACTACAATTGATTGTGCTTGTGACTAGCCACTGCACTCCAACCTTGGCAACATAGAAAGACCCCATCTCTTTCCCAAATTAAAAACAAACAAACAAACTAGGAATAAATTTAACCAAAGAGTTGAAAGACCTCTACAAGGAAAACTGCAAAATACTAATGAAAGAAATTGAAGAGGATACAAATGAATGAAAAGACATTCCATGCTCATGTATTGGAAGAATTAATATTGTGAAAATGACTATACTATCCCCAGCAACACACAAACACAATCCCTATCAAAATAACTATGACATTATTCACAGAAATGAAAAAAATCCTATAATTTATATGGAACTACAAAAGACTCCAAATAACCAAAACTATACTGAGTTTCACAAAGCTGGAAACATCATACTACCTAACTTCAAAATACTATCACAAAGCTACAGTAACTAAAAAGGCATGGTATTGGTATAAAAATAGACACATAGACAATTGAACTGAATTGAGAATTCAGACATAAATCCACATATTTACAGCCAACTGATGTTTTACAAAGATGCCAAGAACATATTTATTAATAACATATTTGGACAGGATACTCTCTTCAATATATGGTGCTAGAAAAACAAGATATCCATATGCACAAGAATGAAATTAGTCTCCTTTCTCTCACCATGTGAAAATAAAATCCACCCAAATGGACTAAAGACTTAAACATAATAAATATTCAGAGCTATAAAACTACAAGGCAGAAACAGAGGGGAAATGCTTCAGGACATTGGTCTAAGCAAGGAATTTATAGCTAAAACCTCAAGAGCACAGGCAAGAAAAACAAAAACAGACAAATGGGACTATATTAAACTACAAAGGTTCTGCACAGCAAAGGAATCAATCAACAGACTAAAGAGAAAACCTATAGAATGGGAGACAATATTTGCAAACTATTCATCCAACAAGAGGCCAATATAGAAGGAAATCAAACAACTCAAGAGCAAAAAAAAAATTAAAAATTGGACAATGATATAAGTAGACATTTCTCAAAAGAAGACACATAAATGGCCGACAGGTATATGAAAAAATGTTCAGCATCACTAATCATCAGGGAAATGCAAATTGAAACCACAATGAGATATCACCTCACCCTAGTTAGAATGGCTATTACCAAAAAGACAAAAAGTAACAAATGTTGAGGCCAGGCACAGTGGCTTACACCTGCAATCCTAGTACTCTGGGGGGCCGAGGCAGGAGGATTGCTTGAGCTCAGGAGTTCAAGGCCAGCCTGAGAAAGAGTGAGACCACTTATCTACTAAAAATAGAAAATTTAGCCAGGCATCATGGTACGTGCCTGTAGTCCTAGTTACTCAGGAGGCTGAGGTAGTGGGATCACTTGAGCCCAGGAGTTTGAGGTTGCAGTGAATTATGATGATGCCACTGCACTCTTCCTAGGGTGACAGAGAGAAACTCTGTCTCAAAAAAAAAAAACATTGGCAAGGATGAGAAAAGGGAATGCTTATACACTGTTGGTAAGAATGTAAATTAGTATAACTATATAGAAAACAGTGTGGAGGTTTTCTAAAAACTAAAAATAGACCTACCATAAGATCCAGAAATCCTACTGTTGGATATTTATCTGAAAATAAGCAAGTCCATATGTCAAAGGATACTTGTATCTCCATGTTTACTGCAGCACTGTTCACAATAGTCAATACATGAAATCAACCTAAGTGTCCATCAATGAATGAATGGATAAAGAAAATGTGATATATATATATATATATGGGGGTATATATACATACACATATATATATACACACACAGACACACACACATATACATACAAATACACACAAACACTCTGGAATACTATTCAGCCACAAAAAAGAATAAAATCTTGTCATTTGCAGCAATATAAGTGGAACTGGAGGGTATTATGTTAAGTGAAATAAGCTAGGCATAGAAAGACAGATATTGCATGTTCTCACTCACATATGGAAGCTAAAAAAGTTAATCTCATGGAGGTATGGAGTACAATGATAGTTGCCAGAGGCTGAAAAGAATGTGGGATGTGATGAACAGAAGTTCATTAATGGGTACCAACATACAATTAACTTCTACCTACTAAGTTCTAGTGTTTGACAGCACAGTAGGGTGACTATATTTAACAACAATATATTGTATATTTCAAAATATCAAGAAGAAAAGATTTTAAGTGTTCCCAACACACAGGAATGATAAATATTGGAGGTGATGGATATCCTAAATACCATGATTTGATCATTACACATTGTATGCATGTGTCAAATATCACATGTGCCCCATAAATATGTATGAATATTATATATCCATATTTTAAAAAGAAAAACCACATTTTTCTGAGGATTCCATAATCTTCACTAGGCTTCCAAAAGAATATATAGCACAAAAAGGAAAGCCCTATCATGCTTATGGATTGGCAGAATCGATATTGTTTAAATGTCCATACTACCTAAAGTAATCTACAGAATTAATGCAATCCCTATCAAAATACCATCATCATTCTTTACAGAGCTAGAAAAAATAATTCTATGCTTCATATGGAACCAGAGAAGACATTGTATAGCCAAAACAATCTTAAGCAAAAAGAAAAAATTGGGAGGCATCAGTCTACATGACTTCAAGCTTTACTAGAAGGATATAGTAACCAAAACAGCATGGTGCCGGCACAAGAACAGAGACACAGACCAATGGATCAAACAGAGAATCCAGATATAAAACCATCCTCATATTGCCATCTGATCCTTGATAAAGCAAAAATATACATTGGGGAAAAGAAACTCTGTTCAACAAATGGTCCTGGAAAAACTGGATAATCACATGCAGAAGATTGGAACTAGATTCTGACCTCTCACTTCTGACAAAAATCAACTCACTATGGATAACAGACTTAAACCTAAGGCATGAAAACTTAAGAATTCTAGAAGAAAATGTTGGGAAAATTCTTACAGACATCAGCCTAGGCAAAGAATTTATGATGAAAATCCCCAAAGCAATTATAGCAGCAACAAAAACAAATAAATGGGACCTGATCAAATTAAAAAACTTCTGCACAGCCAAGGAAACTATCATCAAAGTGAATACACAACCTATAGAATGGCAGAAAATATTTGCATTCCACACCTCTGATAAAGGGTGGATAACAAGAATCTATATAGAACTCAGGAATCAACAAGAAACAATCAAACAACCCATTTAAAAGTGGGCAAAGGACATGAAAAGAAACTTTGCAAAAGAAGACAGACTAATGACTAACAAACATATTTAAAAAGTACTCAACATCTCTAATCATTAGGGAAATGCAAATCAAAACCACAATGAGATATCACCTAACTCCATTGAGAATGGCCTTTATCAAAAAGTCTCAAAACAACAAATGCTGGTTTGGATGTGGAGATATTGGAACACTCTTACACTGCTGTTGGGACTGCAAATTAGTACAACACTGTGAAAAGTAATTTGGAGATAACTGAAAGAGCTAAAAATAGAAATACCACTTGATCTAGCAATCCCACTACTAGGCATCTACCCAAAGGAAAAAAAGACATTCTATAATAAATACACCTGCACTCAAATGTTTATGGCAGCACAATTCACAATTGTAAAGACATCGAAACAACCCAAATGTCCATCAATACATGAGTGGATTAACAAAATGTGGTATATGTATACCATGGAATACTACTCAACTACAAAAAACAATGGTGATCTAGCACCTCTTATATTATCCTGGATAGAGCTTGAGCCCATCCTTTGAAGTGAGGTATCACATTAATGGAAAAACAAGCACCACATGTACTCGCCATCAAATTGGTACTAACT
>CAUYSK010091596.1:0-23670 GCA_963575035.1 Avahi laniger
CGTTTTATGATTTATGAGATTTTCATTTCTGAACATCCTGAAAGGCCTCAGCATACATTTCTAAAAGGATGACCTAGGCAAGCCGTTGTGGCTCACGCCTGTAATCCCAACGCTTTGGGAGGCCGAGGCAGGATGATTGCTTGAGGCCAGGAGTTTGAGACCAGCCTGGGCAACATCGAGACCCTGTTTCTATGAAAAAAAAAAAAGACATGTGTAAATGACCTTATGTTATTGATAATATGGACTTTTTTTATTTTTTAATTTTTTCTTAAAGTTGATAACCACATGATTCAAAAATCAGATTATATGAAAATACAGACATTGAAAAATTTGGCTCTCACCTCTGCCACAGTCTCTACTCTTCTATCCCACACCGCCCCTTGTGGTAACTCCTTTTGTTTGTTTCTAATTTATCCAATTACTGTTTGCTTATGCAGATATAAGAAAAAATTATATTTCTTCCTTTCAAAGGTGCAGTTTTTTTGCAGATAGAACCTGTGTTTTCTCTATCTGCTTCTAATTTTCAATGAGAAGAAAAATCTCATTAACAAAGGTGTTTACTCTTTTTCCAGTTAGTTCTCTGCAGGTTAGCACTTTTCCTTTGGGAAGCCTAATTTCATATGGCAGCAGGAGTTTCTGTCATGGGTGATTTTTTTTTTTTATTCCTTAATTTAAATAGGTAAATTACACCAGATCACGTTGTATTTGAAAACTATTTTGAGTAGAAAAAAAGTAGGCAGTCCCTCAGTGTATTCTGTGTTTGTATGAGATTTTGAAGGTGCAATATGTAATGCGGTAGCGTTTGTTGGAAGTAACACATGGCCTTTCTGTAATGATCGTCCCCTCCTGGTTGGATCCACAGCTGACTGTCTTTCTTCTCGTTCGTTGTAGCTGCGGCAGTCCCAGGCCTACTGCACCGACACAGAATGTCTTCAGGAATGTAAGTGCCCGCGGGCCCGGAGGGCGGCTGGCGCTGGGCGCAGATAGAGGCCAGACGATTGTGAATATTTGTCAGAAATTATTTTTACGGTTTGCTCTTTAAGGAAACGTTTCTCAGTAATGTATTTGCTACTTAAATATTTTGTTTCTTGACTTCAAAAATTGAGGGTTTTTTTCCTGCCTCGAAAACAAACCCTATTTATTGAAGAATATTATAAAATCGCAGATAAGGAAAAAAGTCCAGATACTTAAAGATAACCACTGTTGACAAATTTGTGTGTGTGTACCCTCCAAGGCCTTTTTCTTGGCGAACAGGCGTGTAGCGGGGCACTCTGGGCGGGCGTCCCTGGAAACCACTTTCTTTCCTTAGCGTCCGCTTGCGTGTGTCCACAGGCCTGGGACTTCCGAGTGACAGGGGGCCGTTCTTCCCAGGTCTGGAAGCGTGAGGTGCCTGTGAGGTCGTTCCTTTGGCTCTCACGTGAGCCTGTGCGCGGGCGGACAGTGAGGAAGCTTCTCCGGCGACTCTGGGGGTGGTGAGGTGCCGCGAGAGTCGATGCAGACAGACAGACTCTGCATGACGGGTGCAGCTGACACACCTGGTGGCTATCGTGTGACACACCTTTTTTCAGGACATTCAGAGATAACCTGAGGGAGACTTTGAAGGAACCCGTAAGCTAGCATTCAAGCCAATCCCGTCTTGTGCCATAAACTGGAAGAAGCAGAGTATGACATTCAGAGGGTGGTGACGCCTGGCACAGTTAGATTTCATACACTCTCACAGTCAGGGATCCCGTCGTATGTGCGGTTTTCATACTGCTTATGAATATACCAGTATGTATTTATCTTAAAATATTTCTGGGTTAAACAGGAATCCATTGTGGGGATGTACCAGTGTTTAAGCTTAGGTTGGAATCTTAGGTTGCTGATCTATTTTTTGCTATTATAAACAATATTTAAACAGTTTTTGTATGCAGTTGTTGAGGAGGAAAAATATTTTTTTCCTTAACCCCTCAGAGTTCTTAGCTGGGACCCCTATAACAAAAGACAGATTAACAAGAGAAAAACAAACAAGGTTATTAATGCATGCAGCGCACATCGAGTGGAAGAAACCTCGATGAAAGTTATTCAAACAATGGCTTAGAACTCTGGCTTATAAAGCGTCTTCAACAAAGAATGACACATTCGTGGGAAAACGGCAGGACAAAGGAAGGAGTTTCGGCTTCCAAGAATGGGAAACCGTGGGAAAGGAGGAAACTAATGCAGTGAGGTTTGTCTGCAGATTCCTCCGGTGCTGTCTGGAGGCTGGTAAGAGTCACAGAGTTGTCTCCAGCAAAGAAGAAGTTATTTCCTGGCTTTAGGCAGAAAAGAGTGGGATAGAGAGAGATTTTCTTCTGTTTGCTACTTCTTAGTTGCCTTCAGCTCAACAATAATTTTTATATCAAAGAGGTATATTTTAGAGTGGTTTCCTTCACATATATTAAGGCTTTTCACATACTGCCAAATTGCGTTTACTAGTAGGATAGTCGCTTATATTTGACGTCTCTGAAGCAGAGCTCTACTTTATTATGTATGCGAAGCTTAAACAAGGCACAGTAAGGCAGCATTGTCAGGAGGCTTGTCATTACATCCTTATTTCTAGTGCTTTGTGAACTGAGCAGCCCATCAGCTTCTGTAAACACACGGCACCTTAGAGAAGCAGGAGCTACCGCAGTGCCTAGTGCAAGGTAGAAACGCGGTCGCGGCGTGGTCCGTTTGTGAAACTGGGTATATCACTACACCTTCAGGACAAGGTGCACATGCGTTAGGACAGTGGGTGGTGGTTCCCTCATTCCAGATTTCTTTATGTTACTTCTCCAGTAGTACTCACTGACCTACACTGTTCAAATATTTGCCGCTGCAGGTCAAGCTAAAACCTGCTTTTCTAGTTGAAAATAATTTTATTGAGCCCCCATGGGAAAATAAACGTTTGTTACATGTGCGATATTTGTGACCCTTGAGCCAGCCTCACCTGCAAGGCAAACACACTCTTATTCCTGGGTGGGTGAAGTGTCACTTCCTAACTCTGAATACAAGGTGAAATGTTAGAGCTTGGCTATTCATTTAACCAGTTTGACAAGTTGGCTTTTTTCTTACCCCCAGTTCTTAGCATTTGGTGAAAATCCTTTCTGAAAGCCATGTTTTTAAATGGTTTAAGTAGTAGTTTCCTCTGGGTGATAGAATTACTTTTCTTATATTCTAAATTTGCTCTAATAAGCTTATGCTTTTTTCTTAATATAATAAAATATATTTTATAGCTCTATATTTAGATACATGTATTACTATATTACTATTCAAATGGAAAAAATAGGTTATTTTAAAAACTTAAATGATATTTGTTTCAGGATTGTGAGAATTTGAGGCTTCATAATAATTGAAATAAGCCTTAAGAAATATGTGTTCCTAGGGTCCTTTCATGACTTTCTGTTTGTCTGTTTATTTTTGTTTTTTGAGATGTTGTCCACTATGTTGCCCAGGCTGCTCTTGAATGCCTGAGCTCAAACGATCCTCCTACCTCAGCCTCCTGAGTAGCTGATTTTTTTTTAATTGCTTATTTTTGTTCTTTTCTGCCTTTTATAATTTCTGTACCTTTATTTTGTGTATGTTCCATTATTTTAGAACAGTGTTTAATTGTGATGTGAGAAATGTCATTTATCTGTTTAATCACAGAACCAGCTGCTCGGTTGTTGTTAAACACAGCAAGAAGTTAACAGTGGAGAAATATATATGTTCTTATTTCTTATTTATAGAATCTATTTGGGCTTTAGGAATTGGCACTGAATATGGTTTGAGTTTTTATTTTTATTTTTTTTAATTTCAAAATATTAAGGGGGGTACAAATGTTTCAGATTACATGGATCTTTTTTTTGTAATGCTTGAGTCCTGGCTGTGGGTGTGCTTGTCACCCAAATAGTGTTCATCATACCCGTTAGGTTGGTTTATTCCCCTCCTTTCCTCCCCTCTCCTCCCTGGTTTTAATTTTTAATGTTGTGGTTTTGTTTGGGTGATTGCTAAAGACCCCGGTGGTTATTCTCTTCGGTAATTCTCTGGTATTTTCATTTTGATTATTCCTCTCATTAAAACTCTATCCTTAAAAACAAACAAACAAAAAAGAAACTCTGTCCTTGACTGTTTTTTTTTTTTGAGACAGAGTCTAGCTCAGTTGCCCTGGCTGGAGTGCAGTGGTGTCAGCCTATCTCACAGCAACCTCAAACTCCTGGCTCAAGCGATCCTCCTGCCTCAGCCTCCAAAGTAGCTGGGACTACAGGCACGCACCACCATGCCCAGCTAATTTTTTCTATTTTTGGTAGAGATGGGATCTGGTTCTTGCTCAGGCTGATCTCGAACTCCAGACCTCAAGCAGTCCTCCCACCTCACCCTCCCAGAGTGCTAGGATTATAAGCATGAGCCACTGTGCCCCGCCTATCCTTGACCTTTTTAATACTTAACATATAATTTTTAACCTTCTTCTTCTTTCTGAGAAAGTTTGCAATCTGAGGAATTATCTATTCTCAACTTTTAATCACTCAGTCTTGTCAGCACTTCCCAAATCTATATCAATCCCTTATTTTTCCTTCTTTCCCAGTTCCAGCTTTCCAACTACTTTCTGTCTTCTTTCCAGCGCCTCTGTTCTCTGACTTCTTACCTCCTAACCTTGGAATGCTCCAGGACGCAGCCCTTGGACCTCCTCCCTTTGTACACTCACTCCCTTGGTGATCTCATCCAGTCTTGTGGCTCATTGTGTGTGTGCTGATGACTGTCTTCTGGACATTCCCACCGGGATGTCTCACAGGCATCTCACCCTGACGTTTCAGAGCTCCTGCTCATCTTGCGGTCTTTCCCGTGACAGTTAACGGCAGCTCTGAAAGTCATCCTTTCCTTCTCTGTTTTTCACACTCTGCAGCCATCTGTTGAGCGAGCACTACCTTCAGGATATATCCAGAATTCTACCACTTCTCACTACCCCGACTGCCTCCTGCCTGTTCTAGGCCGTCATCTTATGTAGATTATTGCACAAGGTTCTTACGTATCTCCTCATTTCTCCTTTTTCAAAACACAACAGCCAGATTGGACCTGTCAAAATGAGAGTCCAGATGTGGTGGTTCATGCTTGTGATCCCAGTGTTTTGGCAGGCTGAGGGGGGAGGATCGCTTGAGGCCAGGAGTTTGAGACCAGCCTGGGCAACATACCGAGATCCCGTCTCTACAAAATATTTAAAAATTAGCCAGGCATGGTGACACACACTTGTAGTTAGCTCCGCCTACTCTAGAGGGTGGGAGGACTGCTTGAGCCCAGGAGTTCAAGGCTACAGTGAGTGCCATTGCACTCTAGCCGGGTGACAGAGCAAGACCCTATTTCCAAAAAAACTTAAAAAAAATGATTTCTTCTTATGTCCATTTTATGCTATTACAACAGAATAACCGAGACTGGGTAATTTATAATAAACAGCAATTTACTTGGCTCTTCGTTCTGGAGGCTGGGAAGTCCAAAATCACAGGGCCACATCTGGTAAGGGCCTCCTTGCTGTGTCATAACATGGTGGAAGGACTACACGGCAAGCGAGAGCAAGAGAGGGCTGACCTTGCTGCTGTAACAGCCCGCTCTGACAATAAGAGATCCATTCCCACAATAGTGACATCAGTCCGTTTATGGGAGCCCATGACCTAATTTCTTCCTAAAGGTCCCATCTCTCAACACTGGAGAATAAGTTTCCAACACCTGAACTTTGAGGGACACATTTAAACCACAGGGTTTCTTACACCCCATTCCTCTTCATTTTTTTCCCTTTAGCACTTATCTCTGTCAACTATATATTTTACTTATTTATCTTAAATCAACAGCCACTGTAAGACCCTTGAAGGCAAAGGTGTCTGGAGGCGAGTGGCTGTTCTTTTTATCAAAGTCTTCTCTATCCGCAGCACCAAGGCAGCCACTTCCCTCTCTTCCTATTTCTGTCAGTGGTTTCCAATTCTGTAGGTGCCAACCTTGCCATCCTCTTCCAGTGTCTCCTTCCTTCATCTCCTATGTCTTAGTCACCAAATTTTGTTGTTAGTGTTTTCTCATCATGGAAAGCAGCCACGGGAAGAACATTTCTGTGACTTTCATGATGAAGAACCATCTTTAAAGACATAGTTCATTTTGTCCCCTGAGTTTCACATTAATGTTACTGCAGCATGGTTTGTCGTGAGCGGAAAACTGGCTTAACAGCCTGTAACTAAAGCTCTTTATTTTATTTAAAAAAAATTTTTTTTAGAGACCCGGTTTTTCTATGTTTCCTAGGCTGGATTTGAACTCCTGGCATCAAGCGATGCTCCTGCCTCAGCCTCTCAAATAGCTGTGATTACAGACATATGCCATCATGCCTGGCTGTAATTAGAGTTCTTAAATATAAGCTTAGAAATTCTACTAATATTTCCTATCTTTAAAAAAATGTAAATATTAAAACAAATAGATCTATACTAATTTAGAATATCTTATTTGATAAGCAGTACATAAACTTTATAGAAATCTCTGCAGTGGTATAAATATGATATCTTTAGCATTTCACAGGATCTTAAAGTTGGAAAAGACTTCGGTGATACTTTTTTTGTTTGTTTTACTAGAACCCTTTAAACAAAGAAGAGAGTGCTGTTCATGCAGCCTAGGTTTCCCAAAAAAACACTAAACTGAAATTAAACTCTGGGGCACGCTCACGAACACAATTTGAAAGTACGGGTTGAATATTTCTTGTTTGAAATTCTTAGAACCATAAGTGTTTCCGATTTCAGAATTTTTCAGATTTAACCAGTCATTGCAGTGAGTGTTTCCTTTGAGCCTCATGCTGGTGCTCCAAGTATCAGGTTTTGGATCATTTTGGATTTCGAGTTTCTGGATTAGGGATACTCAATCTGTCATAGAATAGCAGATCTACGTCACAGAACTCTGGGGACCACCCTTGGCTGCACATTCATCAAATCATTTTGATTTTGTGTTTCTAACATCTAATATATTGTTCCCCTCATCTCTGCTCTTCTGCTGGTGATGCCTTGTGCCTGCTCATCTGTTGTTCAGCTGTGCCTGTGTGTTCTTACTTGGTCTGCTGGCTCCCAAATTCACTTTTCTATGATAGCACCATAGTTGTCTTTCTAAAATTCAGACCAGATTGTGACATTTCCCACACACTAAGCTTTCGTGTCACTTCTTCCTCATGCCCTGCATAAGCAGTTCTAACTCAGCAGGATATTTAAGACCTTTCAGGGTCTAGCCTCGTCCCTACCTTTCCTCACATCCACCCTGCGTGCTTGTGGCAGTCCCCGTGTACAGCGTGCTTCTGTACCTTAGCTCACACTCTTCCGTCACCTCCCCAACCTGTCCCCGCCAATCTGTTGTGGCTAATGAACGCCTGATCATCTCAAGGCCCACCTCAGGCTGTGTTACCGTCATTCGTGGTTACTGCCTTCCCGACTGGAACCTGCTCAAGTCAAGGACTCACTTGAATTCACCTTTCTACCCTGTGTACCTGCCATGGTGTGTCCGAGATGATCCGATCGTTATTTCATGCAGTAGCAGTTCTCTTAGCAGATGCAGTTGTCGCAAGACTCTTTATATTAAGCTAAATTCTACTTCATTGTGATGTCCACCCACAGTTTTACTCTCTAGAGTGGCATAGAAAAAGTTTGCTCACTTTTCTGAAAGACTGCATTTTGGATAAAGAGTCGTATGGAAACCATTTCTGTGGTTAACTTAATTTTAGAGTAAATCGGCTTGAAAACTGGTAGCTGTACAGAGGATAGTGTAGTTACTATATAGAACCAAAAGTTGCGAGGTTAAAGCCGACGATAGCATTGCCCATTTCACTGCTGTTCTGTTTCTACTTTTCCCGCTGGAAACCCATATAGGTTTATAGAATAATTCCTCAATCTGCCAGCTCTTAGAGCTGCTTTCTCTGCTCTTCCGTATTCCTGTTGTCCTGCTAAGTTAACAGCTTCATCGTGAATATTCCATTTGACATTTTATTCGTAGTATCTCTGACCATCGACTCTACTCATGTTTGCTCGTAACTAAAGACTTAACGCTTAAGCAAAGCAGGAAGTGCTGTATTTTGGTGTACAAAGTCCCTCTCCATTTTTATGATTGGATATCTTTCCAGGCCGTAGACTGAAGAATATTTAATTTCTTAAGGTAAATACTATACAGGGAGTTCCCAGCGAAGGGACAGATTTTATCTCCCCCGTGTGCTTGCACTCTGTAATGTTTATAAGCGCTAAAAAGTCATGACACTACAAACCACAGGGGCCAGATCGTTTAAAGGCGCAGTTTCCATTTCACACTGACTTCAAACGGCTGCTCTTGCTGTTCGTGTTTAGCAGCCGCGCGCAGTGCCAGGCGCTTTGCGTGGACGGTCTCACTGCGGCGCTCTGCTGTCCTGAGACTCCGCGAGGAAGAGGCGTTGTCACAGGGACTGTGGGTGATCACAGAGAGCCTACGGTGCCCATTCGTGGTCTAAGTCAGTTCAGATATCCAGTGTCTTCAACCTCAAGATTCTTTGTTTCTTGTCTCTTTTTAGACCAACCACCAGGACATAACTCCAAGATTCTTTAGGCTACATTTTTTTGTTTGTTTAATTCAGTTTACTTAATTTTTAACATATGGTTTAAAAATCAAAAAGTTAATCTCAGTGTAAGTGGAAAGTCGTCCTTCTCCTCACATTCTCACATCTGCCTAGGTCCTTTCTCCAGGTGTTATTAGCCTTCTGCGTATCTTTCCAGGGTTTCTTGGTGCGTGTACAAACAAATAGAAGTAGAAATTGTTTGCCCCCCCCCTTTACATACTTTTCTTCACCTGCTTTTTTTCTGTGAAAAAAAGCACATCTCATAGAGACTAAATTTTTTTTTTACAGTTTTATAGTATTCCATTGTACAGATGTACTATAATTTATTAATCAGGTACTCTTGGCAGACATTTAGGTTTGTTTCCGATATTTTGTTAATAACCTTGCATGCTGTGTTAGTCTGTTTTGTGCTGCTGTAAAAGAATACCTGAGGCTGGGTAGTTTATAAAGAAAAGAGACTTACTCGGCCGGGCATGGTGGCTCACGCCTGTAATCCTAGCTCTCTGGGAGGCCGAGGCGGGCGGATTGTTGGAGCTCAGGAGTTCGAGACCAGCCTGAGCAAGAGCAAGACCCCGTCTCTACCAAAAATAGAAAGAAATTAATTGGACAGTTAAAAATATATAGAAAAAATTAGCCGGGCATGATGGTGCATGCCTGTAGTCCCAGCTACTCGGGAGGCTGAGGCAGGAGGATCGCTTGAGCCCAGGAGTCTGAGGTTGCTGTGAGCTAGGCTGACGCCACAGCACTCACTCTAGCCTGGGCAACAAAGTGAGACTCTGTCTCAAAAAAAAAAAAAAAAAAAAAAGAAAAGAGACTTACTCGGTTCACGGCTCTGCAGACCGCACCAGCGCGGCCCCAGCATCTGCTTCTGGCGTGGGCTTCAGGGAGCTTCCAGTCAGGGTGGACGGTGCCGGGAGGGGGGGGCGGACAGGAGCTGTCGCATGGTGAGAGAAGGAGCAAGACGGGAAGGTGGTGCCAGCCTCCTTACAACAGCCAGCTCTCGAGTGAGCTAATGAAGTGAGAACTCACTCCCTTCGCTGGGGCGGGCCACCAAGCCAGTCATGAGGGATCCGGCCTCCTGCCCCAAATAGCTTCCACCGGGCCCCACATTCAGCACTGGGGATCAAGTCTCAGCATGAGACTTGGGGGGGCCAAACATCTAAACCATATCACATACTATGTCCATTCTAGAGCCAATCTTAGTTTTGTGGGACAGCTATCAGCAGAAAAACATGGGCTACTTTAATTGGTTCCGCTGTTATCCTTTATTCTGAGATGGGCCTTGAGTTTTCGGAGAATAAGAGCAAATGATCTTATCAAACCTTGAAGTCAGGAAAACTGGTGTCCCTTTAGCCTTTTGAGCAGAGAAATCCTGCCGAATACTATTATCCTTCAGAAATCTTACCTCGTGTTTCTTCCTCCTCCTTCACCAGTCCACCTGGTCAGCAGGTGTTGTGCTTCTCCCATCCCGTCCCAGTTGTGTTGTGCCTTTTCTGTTCCTGCCTCCTTATTCACACTAGGATCCACTGCACTCGGTCTTTCCTGTGCTCCAACTGATCCTAACGCTTACTGGTAAGGGACGATGTTTGTTGAACACCTGCTATGTCCTTGGCACTGTGCCAACGACTTTTCACATACTGACCATTTCAATCCTCATAACTGCTCTACGAGATGATGGTAATGTTCTCACTTCACAGATGAAGAAATTGAGACGCAGAGGGTGTTTTGTTTTGTTTGAGGCAGGGTCTCACTCTGTTGCCCAGCCTGGAGTGCAATGGTGCGATCACAGTTATCTGTAGCCTCAAACTCCTGGGCTCAAATGATCCTCCTGCTTTAGCCTCCCAAGTAGCTGGGGCTACAGGCACGCACCACCACGCGCAGCTAAGGCACAGAGGTTATATGGCTAAGAGGTGATAGAGTTAAACAGCTGTGAGATGGTTTCAGTTCATAAAAAGTTTATGACCTAATTAGGAGAAATAGGAAACCATTCCTTCAAACTAGAAATGCTGTATGACTCCAGAGAAGGTGGAGGAAGTGAAGATTTTTATAGGAGAGAGAAGGATGTGGGATATAGATGAACAAATGGAGGTTAGTTGTAAGAACATGCCAGACGGGAAAATAATGAGCAACCCAGAAGGAACAAGTTTGCACAGTTGGCAAATGCTGTCAGCTGAACTGGCATTGAACTATTGTATCAGTTTCATCTGGAAAGCTTTTACAAAATATTGTTGGTTTCTGATCCCACCCCTAAGCTCCTCCTCAGTCAGATGGTCAGAGGCAGGGCCTTAGTGGTATTGATATTGTCACGGCTATTCTGATGCATGGCCAAGCCAGGGAACCATCAGCTAAAGAAGGAAGAGGTATGGGGGTAACTAGATCAGAGGATACATTTTCTGAGAAGTGGTAAGTGGTAAGATTAGATGAGGAGGGCCAAATCACATCAGGAGAGGCCAGGCTAAAGAGTTCAGGGTTGAAGCAGAAGGTAGCAGAGAGAGTGTCACTTAGGTTGATCAGCAGAGATGTGTTAAAAGCAGGGTTTTAAGCAGACTTTTCTGGCAGTATAATGCAGGAAGGAAAGGCTGCAGTAGGAACCAAGCTAGGAGATAGTCACGGGGAATTAGGAGTCATATTATCACTATGAGAGTCTTAGAATGGAGTAAGCATTTTTTATCAGGAATGCTTTGTTTAGAGGTATGAATTAGTAAATTTGGAATCTAAAGTTTAACTCTTGGAAGCTTCAGAATCTTTTACTTGTAAAGAATATTAAAAAAACAAGGAACCAGGCACAGTGGCTCATACCTGTAATCCTAATGCTTTGGGAGGCTGAGGTGGGAGGATTGCTTGAGGCCAGGAGTTCAAGACCAGCCTGGGCAACAAAGCAAGACCCCATCTCTACAAAAAATTTTTTAAAGCATTAGCCAGGTGTGGTGGTGTGCACCTGTAGTCCCAGCTAACTCAGGAGGCTAAGGTGGGAGGATTGCTTGAGTCCAAGAGTTTGAGGTTACAGTGAGCTATGATCGTGCCACTGCCCTCCAGCCTGGATGACAGAGTGAAACCCTGTCTCTGAAAAAACAACAACACAAAAAACAACAACAAAATCCTTAATCTCCAAATCGAATAACATAAGAATTGGCACTGGAGTTAGACTTCTGGTCTGTACTACAATTTAGCATTTTATTTCTGAGAGAGACACTATAAGAAGTGATAATATATGGAAAGTATAGTCATCTTTCCTTGATAAACTGTAAAGAATCTAGTTTTACCTAACAACCAGTTATAAGCTTTTCTATCAGAAATCCTTTTTGATTCTGTACTTTCTGATTTTACTACCCACAGGACTAGTGTTAATAATTTTTAGGAGCGTGTCTTACTGTGTGATGTTGTCAGAGACGTGGCACAGCAAAGGGTTAAGAAGCCTCTGAAATGAGACTACCTGGAATGAAACCCTAGTTCTGCCACAGACCAGCTGTGTGACGTTGGGATTTAATCCCCCTCTTCCCAATTTCCTCATCTGTAAAACGAGGACATGATAGTATCTACCATAAAGTAAGATTATTAAAAAGATTAAGAGAGGTAATGTCTGGTTCAAAGTAACCACTCAAATTTTAGCTATTATTTAATAATAAAAATAATAGTACAGGTTGAGTATCTCTAATCTGAAAATCCAAAGTGCTCCAAAATCTGAAACGTTTTGAGTGCCAACATGATGCACAAGGGATTGAAGCATTTCACATCTTGGATTTTTGCATTAGGGGCGCTGAACCAGTAAGTATAATGCAAATGTTTCAAAATCTGAAAAAAATCTCAAATCTGAAACACTTCTGGTCCCAAGTATTTCGGATAAAGGATATTCAACCTATATTTGCTGTTAAAAAAAAAAATCGCTTTGACGACAGTGCAGAGGACAGAGGAGGCAGGTGTAGATGCGGCATATGGTTAAGAGGCCACTGCAATAGACCGGACGAGAAGCAGCTGGCAGGGGAGGTAGAGCTGCAAGCGGACAGAGCTGGATGACATCTAGCAGGAAACATTGCCAGAAACCTCATGACAGACTAAATAGACGATGTTCTCTTAGGCTCCTGCCCGGGCAGCTGGTGCTCGGTGGGGAGGAGTGCAGCGGCGCAGGGAGCTGCTTGTGGTCTTTGTTAGAGTCCTGCAGTACTGAGGTGGGAAGTGGGGCGTGGCATGGCTGCGTTTTTGAGAGGCTGCCTAGTGACTCTAACGTACGCCACAGTTTAAGAACCGTTGATGTGAAGAAAAAAATAGAGAATTATTGACGTAGGTAGACAGCCAGATGTTTGGGTCTGAAGTTCAGAAAATTGGGACGTGGCTGAGTGTGAGAGGGCTGCTCTGCAAGCAGAAGGTGAAGGAATCCAGAGGCGAGGAGGAGAATGTGTGGAACAAGAAGGGAAGGGAACTTTAAACTGACTATGAGGAATTCCAAAATTTTAAAGCCAAGGAGAGGAAAATAAGCATGTAAAGGGGCAGCTAGGCAATGATAATGGCCCAGAAGACCGAAGAAGAAAGTGTTTTAAAAAGTAGAAAATGGGCTAGGCGCAGGGGCTCATGTCTGTAATTCTAGCACTCTGGGAGACTGAGGCAGGAGGATCACTTGAGGCCAGGAGTTTGAGACCAGCCTGAGCAAGAGCAAGATACTGTCTCTACAAAAAATAGAAAAATTAGCCAGGTGTGGTGGCGCGTGCCTGTAGTCCCAGTTACCCGGGAGGCTGAGGCAGGAGAATCCGTCGAGCCCAGGAGTTTGAGGTTGCTGTGAGCTAGGCTGATGCCACTGCACTCTAGCCAGGGTGAGAGAGTGAGACCCTGTCTCAAAAAAAAGAAAAAAAAGAAAAAGAGAAAACGGTCACGGAAAATGAAGACTAAAAATTTCCTGTTAAACTTAGCAGAATGAAGGTGTCACCGGTGACGTTTTCAAGAGCTATTTGAAGATTATGGAGGTAGAAACCAACCCGAGGAGGGAATGGGAGGGGGCAGTGAAATGCAGACAGTAAATGCAGACAGTGCTTAGTAACTCTGACAGCGTTCGCCTCGATGAGGAAGACAGGGTGATAGCTGCACAGGAAAAGGCATTGAGGAAGAGAGGGCAGTTTTTGTTTTTTCAAAGATGGGAGAAACTTGATCAGGTTTAGATGATTATGAGATTACCCCAGTGGAGAAGGTGTAGAATACCTGTGCAAGAGCGAGGGGTTCAATGTAGAGACACCGGTCTTAGTCGCGAAGCAGGGCAAAGTTAGCGTGCCAGGAGGGATAAGGAGCGGAACGGCTGCATGGATGCAGAAGAAGCGGAAGCCGCTGCAGGGTGCGATACGCAATGCGATTTTGGTAGCCCGGAGCTCCGTGTTAGATGTTTCTGGGTAGTGTCACTGGGCTTGGAACAGAGGCTACATTCCTATCCAGTCTTCTCTTGGGCCAGCTCAGCTCTTAACTTCACTTTGTCCCCTTTGGTCACTAGCCCTTTGGCCTCAGCAGTGCTACCGATCGATCGATCCCCTTTCTTGGAACTGAGCCCTGGGCCCACGCACCCCAGTGCAGTGTGTCAGCTTAATTTCAACATCTTGTCTGGATTTCTTTTACTTTTTCCTGCGGCAGGGAGACCAAAACCAAACAGCTGTAGTCTTGACAAGCTATTTTAGTAACCACCTAGAGTAACTGTTTTCCTCTAGAAATCCAATCTGTGATTTTTATTTCTGAAAATTGAGTTTTCTAATACACGTCAGTAAAAAAAAAAATCTACATTTCATTTTTTCAAAATTTGTTAACCTCATGCCATGGGCCAAGCACTTGTTACAAATAAGAAGTATTTATGGCTACCTCCAGGAATCAGGAAAGACTAAGATAAGCTACACACGCACGCACGCAGCCTTGTCTGACTTTTTTCTTTTGATAAATGCATAGACTTTTAAAGTATCTAGATCTGAATTCAACTTCTTTTTGTGTAAAAGAAGGCCAAATTAATCCTTCTTTGGCTGAGAATATAATTTAAAGGGGTCTTTTAATTTATATGTTATTCAACCCAGATGTTCCTTTTTTCTTAAGGCCCAGTTTTTTCATACTGCCTCTATAGTTAAGATACAGATATTTTTCTCCCCAAAGAGGAGTGTTTTTACTGGATATCAGGTAGTCTTAACCTGGGTTCTGTAGATCCCAGCAGATATTGGTGATTTTGTGGGTCCTTGAACCTTCCAGAATTATATGCAAAATTGTTGAATGCATATATGTGGATTCTTATACTAGAAAGCATTCTTAATTTTTTTTTTTCTTTTTTTGAGACAGAGTCTCACTCTGTTGCCCTGGCTAGAGTGCCGTGGGTCAGCCTAGCTCACAGCAACCTCAAACTCCTGGGCTCAAGCGACCCTTCTGCCTCAGCCTCCCAAGTAGCTGGGACTACAGACATGCGCCACCATGCCCGGCTAATTTTTTCTATATATTTTTATTTGTCCAGCTAATTTCTTTCTATTTTTGGTAGAGACAGGATCTCGCTCTCACTCAGGCTGGTCTCAAACTCCTGACCTCGAGCGATCCTACCGCTTTGGCCTCCCAGAGTGCTAGGATCACAGGCATGAGCCACCGCGCCTGGCCTGCATTCTTAATTTTTATAAGATTCTCAAAGGATTCTGTTACTGTAAAATATTAAGAATTCTTACACTATTAAAATCTTCATTTATTAGGCTTTGGTTTATGATTATTTTAACATGATTTACCATTTAGATTTTCTCCCTGGAGGGAAGGGAAATTGAGGATGTACTACTTCACAATTGTACTTCTCTAATTTATTAATTTTTATATTATAATGTTTGAAGCTGAAATTTAAACATTAGAATTTTTTATGTTTAACAGTATTATAGTCATGTTACAATTTTCATTATAAATGTGTTTTTTGTTTGTAGTGCCAGGACCCTCTGGTGAGAATGGCATCAGTGTTACTATGATCCTGATGGCCTGGATGGTTATTGCAGTGATATTATTCTTACTGAGACCTCCTAATCTAAGAGGATCCAACCTATCTGGAAAGCCAACCAGTGCTAATAATGTAAGTGCTGTAGATCATAAAGCCTTTTTGGGTGGGAGCATGTATATGGCCTGGGGAGGGAGAGGACTTTCTTTTGACCGAAATAATCAAAATTGGCAAAAGGAACATTAAAGTCATGCAGTAAAGTCTTCCTGTCTATGTAGGAAATCTTGCAACATCAAATGACTTAACCTTTGTGGAGTTATATATAGAATGAAGCACACACCAGTAGCCCAAAAATAATTTTAAAATGAATTCCAGTCCTTACTCCCATTAGAAACCTCAGAAGTGATCTGTTCATAATCCACAGTGACATTGCTCAGATGTCAGCCCTGCAGCGCCCAGTTCTCTGCGCCTCACAGTGACCGAGCCCCGAGCACACTTCACTGGCTTTTATCCCCTTCTGGCCTGGCTATGAAATACAGTTGAGGCACTGACCTGTCTGGCTAAATCCTTTTTTCTTCTCGTTTTCCCATCCTGTTTCTCGCAAACCCATTTTCCATTTCTGCATCATAATAAATCAACTGAGCTGACAAAAGGAGAAGCAGGAATCATTCATGTTTTGGGGTTTTTTGGGGGTTTTCTTTTTTAGCTAAGGGCTCTCTCTGTTGCCCGGAGTAGAGTGCCGTGGCGTCATCGTAGCTCACTGCAACCTTGAGCTCCTGGGCTCAAGCAGATCCTCCTGCCTCAGCCTCCCGAGTAGCTGGGACTACAGGCATGCGCCACCACACTATATTTTTTCTGGAGGTGGGGTCTCTCTCTTGCTTACGCTAGTCTCTCTCTTTTTTTTTTCTCTTCTTTTTTTCCTGGGCCTCTTACTTTGTCTACATCAGGCTAGTCTCAAACTCCTGTCCTCAGGGGATTCTCCTACCTAGGCCTCCCAAACTGCTAGGATTACAGGTGTGAGCCCCTGCACCTGGCCCATTCATGTTGATAACTCTTGATACTCATGATTACAACCATTTTTAGAACTGTCCAAATGAAGAATGTGATAAAGTGACCTAACAGGGAGTTTTCAATACTGTCTTTAGTAGAACCTCCATTAAAGGATTCCTTTTAATTCTTTTTGGAACCAGTATTTATATATTTTTTTCAATTTGATTTGAATACAACCTCTTTTAAAATGTCTCCATGCATATGTTAATTAGCTTGATTTAGCCATTCTACAATGTACACATATTTCAAAACAACATGTTGTACATAATAAATATATACAATTTATATTTGTCAATTTAAAAAGTGATTAATTAGACAGGAAAGAAAGGAATTCTGTGCTAGGCTGTATCTACCAGTCCTGTCAACCAAGAATCCTGTCTTTGATACGGGCAATGAGCAACATCTTCTGAGACCGTGGATTGACCTCCATGGCAGTAATTATAAAAGGTGTTTAAGTGCCTCAAATGTTTCTAAGTTCCCTTTAATAACTCAAGAATATCCTCCCATGACACTGTCCAAATCCCTCTTGAATCTGCGTATATTTCAGCCTGTTTCACCTTTGGGAAAATTCACCACCTGTAGCCCCGGCCCCTAGATCGTGAGCAGCAGGACAGCTGTCTGCATCTGTCCACTGTTTCCTCAGTGCCTCACTCAGCATCTGCAGATTTTCAGAAGATTTGCTTGTTTTAATAGATTGTAGTTACTGGCCAGAAATCCTAGGGAAACTAACAAACAAAAAATACTCATTATTTGTGTTTATCTTCTTCTTGAATAAAAGTTAACCAGAAGGCCGCAAGAACCTACTCACCGGCCTCCCTCTGTAAGTTTCCAGGCCCGCTCACTGCAGGGACCTTACTTCCCAGCTGCCACCCACCCCCACCCAAAACACACACGTACACACAGAGCAACTGGGATCTCCTTGAAACTGTTAATGGGTACTTGTCATCTGAGAATAAGACCTCATCTCCTCATTCTGGAACACAGAATCCTTCCTGCCTGGCCCCTCCCTGACCCCTCCAGCCCACATCTGCCCAGTTCCCTGTTCCGCCTCATCCCCCATCCGGCTCTGCCCACTCCGAGAGCCCATCACTCCATGCAAGTCAAGTTGCCTTCCCAGTGGTGTGTCGGTGCCTTTGTTCACGCCCTGGCATTCACCACAATCCCTTCCTCAGCCCTGCCCCGCAGCGCCTGGCACACTCCCATCACAGCTTCCAAATCTAGCTCAAAAACGACCTCCTGCGAACTTTCCAGACCGAATCCCCTGGGCATCTTACGCATGCCTCAATTCCATGATTGCGAATGTGGCGGTACTTTAGCATCACTTGGGGAGCTTGTAAAACTGATTGGGCCCCACCCAAGACCAATTAAATCAAAATCTTGGAAGGCAGGATCCAGTCAAATAGTATTTTTTTTAAAGCTCCCCAGATGATTCTAATGGGCAAGCCAGAGCCCAGAGCCCCTGCTTTGTGGTGATCTTTGTCTTTCTTTATGTGGCCTTCTCACTTCTCATAGGCAGGGACAATGCCTTCTCCATCTTTGTCTTCCCAGCAACTGGCATAGTTCCTGATATGTAGTAGCTGTTCAAGCATTCTTTATAAATTCAAAATGAAATACTCATGAAGGCAAAGCTACCTTGACAGAGCCTAGAAAGTCCATAAATTCAGTCTACAGTGAGTCCTGTAACTGAGAATTTTTCATAGCCATATTCTTCAAAGTTCTAATTCAGAGCTCAGGAACAGAAGTACTTGATTTTATTTCTAACCTGGGTCATAATTATAAATGAAAGCTGAGGTGGTGGTGAGGTGAGAAATCATTTCTTTTAAGTATGTTCTCTAAAGGTGGTTGTCACTTTTGCAAAAAAAGAAAAATGAAGCTAGTATGTTGGCATGAAAGTGTTAAAACAATGATAAAAGAAAAAAAACAACTTTAGAAAAAGCAGGAAGAAGCAACACCCAAAGGCCTATAGTGAAGGAATGCAAGGGTGGAGCCTTTTTAATGTGGCTCCTTCGCACCCAAGAAACAACACAGGCCAGGCCCCACCGCATTTCGTATGTTCCGCCCCACCCCTGCCCCTTGGCCCAGGTTGTGATGGAAGGAAGGTAGCCTGGAACTGAGTCATACTCTGGTATGTAACCTCCACCCATTAGGTGACCTCACTAAACCTCAGCCTGCTCCTTTGTTAAACATCAACAGCTTCCTGAATGGGTTGTCAAAAGGATTAAGTTATTTTATACATGCAAGTAAGTACTTAACCAGTGCCTGAGACATAATGAATGCTCAATCAATGGGAGCCGCTGTTCTTCTTTGGTTCTGAGCAAACACTGTTTCATCACATAGCAAAACAGGCCAATGCTGCAGACTGAAGCCGAAGGAAACTACTGGTATGTTTTCTGACAAGAGAAAACATTTCCTTATATAAAAACATAATTTTGTTTAAATCCAGACATTATGACCTTTTGAAATGCATTATTGACAATCTACTTAACACACAAATTTAATTTCTGATCTCCAGACATGATAGAAAGGAAGGCATGCTCATTTCAATTGTAAAGATTTTAGGCATAGCATTCAAATAATTTAATCAGTTAGAAAAATAAGAATGTTTCCTGAATTAAAAAAAAAGTCCTTTAAAAATTGTATTTTAAAGCAATGACTATAGTAATATATAAACGATATTTCCTTTGTTAAATATCTGTCAAATTCAAACTAGGCAATGACTGAGTTAGCTCCTCTGAGGAAGAAGGGACTTTTCACACAGCCCTTTGCCTGCTTTTGCTCTCATGTTCTTCCACTCTTGGAAAGGAATCCTTACTCTTTTCTGTTTGATCCCAAAGCTGGAGTTGACGGCACCTGCCCGTTTTTGGGTCTCCACCTCTGCTCAGTGAGGTGACGGCTGGCCGTGGGATGGCATTGGGATATGTAGGCTATCCGGACTTCCCCCTTCTACTTTTAATATGATATTCCAATTTCATTGTAAGTCCCCCTATGGGCTGGCCCTCATTTTGATTGCAGCACAGAGATGCCTTTGTCCTCCTCTGTGGTTCACAGCGATCCAGGTATGAGGTTGCCATGCGTTGGCTTCGTGATTGCTCCTGCTCATAAGTTTTGCTTGCGAACCCTTCCCCAAACCACATCTCCACACCCAACACCATTATTTACATCATTATGGCAAACCTTGGACTCCTAGAGTCAGAACAGAGAGGTGTGCTGCACAGTGGAGTTCTCTCAGGTCAGCAGATCTGGAAAGTATTCACATTTTTGCTAACCCTCAATGAAATGCCTTCTTTTAGTCATCACTTGTCCAGTTTCCTGGTCACCTTAACAATATCACCAGTATTAATACACATGCAGAGCCTTATAATCAATGTACCATGGACACACCAATTCTATGTCCAGGGATTTATCCTAAGAAAATTATCAAGGATGTTGTCGAAGATTTCATTTAGATAGAAGCTAAAGACAATCACGAAGAGTTTTGTAGCAATCTTGGCAACGAAAGTCTGCCTTTTAAATTAATGTTAATTTAACATAACTAATACTTAACTAATTTAACCTAATAACAGAATTAGTTAAATTATGATCCAAACAGATAGTGAATTACCTTGAAGTTTATACGATATTTTAGAATAAAATTTTATGGTGTAAAAGATGTTAAGTTAAAAGCAAGGCTAGATGCAGCTGTAGGTGAAATTGGAAAAAAAAAAAGGCTGGAGAATAGTATAAGCTTAAAAAGCAAGTTACAGAAGACTTGATATAGATGATATAGATATAGATGATATATATAGATATATCAAAGCAATAATAAACCCCAGGTTTCCATACACAGAATAGCAGTTCCCTCCTCTGGGAGCAAATCTAGAATTGGGATAGTGGAGGCAACAGAGGTAAGTGCAGTGATACGGATTATGCCTCTGCTCTGCAACAGTTGATAAGTCCATTTTTTGAAATTTTGCCCTTAAGTTGCATTTATATTATATGCATGGTTTTGTACGTATCAGACACTATGTAATAAAACACTGAAACTGCATGGGCAATACATCCTCATTTCAGGGCCATTACATGCAGCTGTACCAGCTGCCCCATGACAGGGTCATGCAGAGGGATGTCCGGGCAAGAGAATATTTCAGGAAAGGGAGCCATTTTTCTGATTTGCATAAAGGTGTTCTCTACTTGCCAAAACATGCAGCTACAGGGACTGCATCTGCCCAGAAGGGTCATCTTTTTCTAATTTGATCACCAAAGGGAGTCACCTTTTTCTATTTTGCACATAGGTGCTATATGTTCTGGCAGGGACTTGCATGTGTGTGTATGTGCGAGTGTGCACATGTGCAGTTGTGTGTGTGTGTATAATATATAATACCCCGAGTGGCGGGATTCTAGCTTTTGAAAATTTTGCTTACTTGTATTTTCTTCATTTTCATCATTTATCATATACTACTTTATACATGAAGAAATATTTTTTAAAAAAATGTATGTTTTCAGGTAAGGTATTTTCTGTGTCAGAGGGCAGCTTACCCTATGTGTGTCCAAATTTAACACAAATCCACCAATTTCACATGTGACCTAACCTCTTGGTTTGACTTTACTGTCTCCCTCCTCCCTCCCACTTCAGACAGAACTCCCTCATCTTTGTGTTCACTCTGTCTCCCTCTGAGTCAGCAAATCTTCCCACAGTAGGAACCCATTTTTCAAAACATGCCATGCATCACCCTTTGTACTGTGGACATCTAAAAACTGTGTTATTCTTCAAGGTTTGCCACTGTAGAGACCAGGACCCTTGGCTCCCTAAACAGTCACTGAAAAATCATTGACATGAGGCAGATTGGTTAATTGTAGAAAAGGCACACAAATTTATTTAACATGTACACAACGGAAGCCTTCAGAATGAAGACTCAAAGATACAGGGGAAATTGTCCATTTTTATACTTAGGTTCAACAAAGTATGGACAGCCATGAGAAATATGATTGGATAAAAGGGTATGATCTAATGTTAATAGACTAAATGCAGAAACCCAGCAAAGCTTGTCTGTCTAGATTCTTCTCGGCCTCTCTGGGCATGCATTCCTTCCTTCTGGCTATGGGACAGGACCCTCTCTGGAATGGGGGTCTTATGACCTACAACCAAACAAGGTAGGTCAGATAATTTCTTTAGGGCCAGTTTTTACACAGAATAGTTTTAGGCTTTATGGCTGACTTTCAGGTTTCTATGACCCACCTTGGGGAAGAGGGGTTTTTGTATCTATCCTCGGGGGAGAAAGGGACTGAGAGACAGGACAGATAGCAGAGAAAAACTTTTGCTTCTGAGGCCTTCATTTTAGGGTAATGTTTTTTGAGCCCCAACATCAGTATATTATGGCTTTGGCACTAAAAAATGTCAGTGAAGCCAACACAAATTTTGCACATGGAAAAATGTGAGGAGAGAGAGGAAGGAGGTCCCAAGGCTAAGAGAGAATTTTTTTTTTTTTAAGTTAGCTGCAAGGCTAATTTAATCTACAATGCCTGAGTTATTCATGTGTGTATATAAGTATCAAGGGGGTACAGAATCTAATAAGTCTTGTCATTTTTGCCCCAAACAAGCTTTATTATTTCTTTACCTGATTTTAAAAAGTAATATATATGTGGTTAAAAATTTTATAAAATATAGAAACAAATTTAAAAGAAAGTAAAAACCACATGTAATAATTAACCCCCATAATAAATGACTACTATTAACATTTTGGGGTTTATCCTTCCAGAACTCTTTTTTAAACTTATTATAACTCCCATTTATTGAGAACTTTCAGTAAGTCAGGCACTGTGCTAAGTACTTTATGTATGTTATCTCTTAAAATCATTACAATTACCCTGAGAAGTATTGTTACTCACCTAAGGAATTAATAAGAATTAATCCTCATAAGAAAACTGAGGCTCCAAGACTTGAGGTAATTTGCCTGTCATATTATGTCAGTCGTAAAATGAGAACCAAAGCCAATGTGTCTATCTCCAAAGTCCAACATGACTATAATAAATTATTTTTCCTATATATATATATATTTATTTATTTACAAATACATATTTTTAATAAGACAAAAATATAACTATGTATAATGGGTTGAATTGAGGGCCCCAAGCTATGCCTACCTGGAACCTCAGAATGTGACCTTATTTGAAACAAGAGTCTATGCAGCTATAATTAAAGTAAGGATCTCAAGATGAGATATCATCCTAGATTAGGATGAGCCCTAAATCCAATGATGATGGTCTTTATAAGAGAAAAGGAGAAGACATGGAGATACAGGGGAGAAGCCCGTGTGGTGATGGGGGTAACGATTGGAGCTATGCGTCTACAAGCCAAGGGACGCCAAGGTTTGCTGGCAAACAGCGCAAGCGAGGAGAGAGGAATGGAACAGATCCTCCCTCAGAGCCTCTGGAAGGAACCAACCCTGCCAATGTCTTGATTTCAGACTTCTGGCCTCTAGAATTGTGAGAAAATAAAGTTGTTTCAAGCCACTAAATGTGTAAAAATTTGTTATAGAAGCCCTGAGAAACCAATATGCCATAGTATCCAAATTATTTGATGACCACTTTTTTCACTTACCAACATATCACAAACATGTTGAATTTACTGATATATCACAAATAGAAATGTAGAACCTGGCCGGGTGCGGTGGCTCACACCTGTAATCCTAGCACTCTGGGAGGCCGAGAAGGGTGGATCGCTCAAGGTCAGGAGTTCGAGACCAGTCTGAGCAAGAGCGAGACCCCATCTTTACTAAAAAATAGAAAGAAATGATCTGGACAACTCAAAATATATATAGAGAAAAAATTAACCGGGCATGGTGGTGCATGCCTGTAGTCCCAGCTACTGGGGAGGCTGAGGCAGAAGGATTGCTTGAGCCCAGGAGTTTGAGGTTGCTGTGAGCCAGGCTGACGCCATGGCATTCTAGCCCAGGCAATAGAGTGAGACTCTGTCTCAAAAACAAAAAAACAAAACAAAAAAAGAAAAACCAAAAAAAAAAAAAAACTCTTGCTGAGATGCTCCGTTGGTCCTCACGGTGTGTGTTCTTCCTCACCGCAACTAGTAATAAACTTGGCTCGTTCAGCTCTCAGTGTGTTCCTGGTGGATTTTGGTTAGAGGGCACTGACAGGCCTGTCAAAGTTC
>CAUYSK010091599.1:0-22256 GCA_963575035.1 Avahi laniger
TTTTTTCTATATATATTTTTAGCTGTCCAATTAATTTCTTTCTATTTTTGGTAGAGACGGGGTCTCACTCTTGCTCAGGCTGGTCTCAAACTCCTGAGCTCAGAACGATCCGCCCACCTCGGCCTCCCAGAGTGCTAGGATTACAGGCGTGAGCCACCGCACCCGGCCTCCACACGGAATATTTTCTAGCCAATCTGATATAAAGAAAAAACATACTAAGCACAAACATGATCTTTCAAGTCTTAGGAAAAGCTGCTTTGTTTCGTGGAGAACTCCATTGTAATTCCTTGAAGCATTATTTACTATAAATTGAGGGTAGCAGACCCATACTCGAATGCTTGGAAAGTTTTCCTCCACTTAATGTCTCCAATTTTTTTAAAAAAGAGAAAAAAACAAACTCGGGGGAAATGGAAATATGTGTTAAAGGGTGGGAAGAAGTTAGACAAGCAAATACTGTGTATTCATTCCAAAATGTGAATTGTGAATTTTTCTTTTGGACTCCCCAGGGGACTTGGGCATAGTTTTATGACTTGAGTATTTGAAATATTTGCATATTCAAGCTATAAGTTTTATTCTAAATGAAAATAACACTGGAATGTGATCTGTACTAGAGCATAAACTCCACATGGGCAAGGATTGCCCATCCCCAGAATCCAGCATAGCGTCTGGTGCAGAGTGGGCACTTGATAAATATTTAAGGAATGAATACATGAATAAGCAAACACCTGATAGGGGACTGTGGAATTATAATTGCTAGAGTCTACTTTCTATATTTATCAATTCCATTTTGCCTTTGCGTCTGATTTAAAATTGCATCGCTCCAGTGCCTTCTCTAACAATTTCAATGTGCTTAACAATTTTCCTGGTTATTACTGAGCTTAGGTGATTTCCTTCCTGACATTTTCGTGCCTCAATCTGGAAAAAACTTGTCTGCAGCTTTGAAGGATGCCATAATGCTGAAAATACATTTTAACATATTGGCTTTGCATTTTAGGTCTACAATAAATAAAAGACTGAGTTTGCAAAATGTAGTCTAATCTGGAAGAATATGATGGAACAAGATATATTGGCCAAACCCTGGGTACCAGCCTTAGGGGCAGATATCCATCCACCCACCTTCTGGCCTTCAGAACAAAAAGCTGCTAAGGAAGGAATTGTGCCAAATTCCTCAGCCTGCTCATCCATTTGCACTCACAGCCTCCTGGAGTAAAAGGGACTGTTATGGACTGAATGTTTGTGTCCCTCCAAAATTCATGGATTGAAATCCTAACCCTCAATTGGTGGTATTTGGAGGTGGAGCCTTTGGGAAGTAATTAGGTCACAAGGGTGGAGCCCTCATGAATGGGATTAGTGCCCTTATAAGAAGAGGCCAGAGAACTAGCTAGCTCTTTATCTGCCATGTGAGTATACAATGAGACACTTCTGCAACCCAAAAGAGGGCCCTCAACAAAACTCAACCATGCTGGCACCCTGATCTCAAACTTACAGCCTCTAGAACTGTGAGAAATAAATTTGTTTATAAGCCACTCAGCCTATGACAGTTTGTTATAGCAGCCTGAATGGATTAAGATTAGGAAGTCTTGGTTTTGTTTTTGTGTTTTGTTTAGATTGGCCAGAATAGATTGTTTTGTTGCTTGCAACTAGAAAGTCCTGCTCAGGCTGAAACTAAGGTCTCTACTCCTTTGAAGTTCAAAGTTATTGAAACTTATCTGGTAGCTTGAGATTAAGTTAGAACTTGATTAGACCTATTTTGGGCCCATTGACACAACAAGAAATAGAAGAAGGAAGTAACAGATACAAAAGAAATTTCCTTATATGGTAGGGTGTGCATTTCAGAGCTGACACAGCCCCACTCTGAACCCAATGATGAACCCAGAAATTTGGATTCTTTCCACCCCAGATTCTTCATTTCATGAAAAATGCTAGGATCTCTACTTTTAAGGGGAGCCTCTATGGAATGCAGGAGTCACTGGGAAGCTGTGTGTCTTTTGCACTGAGTACTTGCTGGTTCAGTGGCTACAATAAAGAGAAGACAATTTTAAACCAAGTCCAAGCCATCCTTCTCCCTCCAGGATCCAAGTTCCGTAGACTTTTTGTGGCCTGGCCCAGCTCAGGGATGGCTCTGATCAAGGTCATGAAGATGGGAAGAAGGCACAAAGAAGCCCCTAAAAGGAAATATGTGGTTGGGACCAGTGAATGCTGACCTCTGCAGCCAAACCAGAACCTGCCTCGTGCATACATCATTCCCAGTGGTGGACGTCAGCCCAGAGGAACTGGCAGTATGAGAGAATCTAATGAGCATAATCCTAGGGCCCACCAGTTCAACAAAGAGCATTGTTCCCTAAGTTTAACTCAGAGGAAAGACATGTCCCCCCTTGAGGAGCCCTTGAGTCCTGGGTTGGGGTCTATGGCAGCACCAGCAGCAACAGAAGCCACCTGGGGCAGGCAGCTCAAGCCACATCTCTTCCAACTGCAGACGAACATACCAAGTGTTGATCTTGGCCATATGTGGCCACTCGGGTGTATCTTTTCAGCAACACAGGTTTCATTAGGAGACAATGCCAGGCCTCTGACTCTGACAGGAGCAGCAAGTTCTGGAGCAGGCAGCACCCTGGACAGTGGCTTTGGAGTCCTTGAGCCTCCAAGAGGCACATGTGAATTCCACACATGAGGTGAGAGCTGTCATAACCAACCCTGGAGATCTGGGAGCTATTAGGAAAAGAAACCTAGACAGAAGAAGAGGAATAGCAGAAGATGTAAGAGGAAGGTAATCTGTTCGGCACACTGCTGAGTTTGCTGTGTCTGCAGGATGTAGAGACAGAAATATCTACTTGGCAGTTGTCTAATAGGATGGAGTTCAGGAGGAATGTCCAAGCTGAAGACATGGGCATAGGTAGGAGTCAAAGCCATGGAAATGGATGGTGTCTTCCAGACAATGTGTCAGGAGAGGCAGGCAAAAAATTAAGGAAGAAAACTTTGGCAATTCCAAAATTTAAGGAATGATAAGAAGAAGAGGGGGTCTCATGAACGAGACAGAGAAAGAGTGATCAAAGATCAGGGTGTATCAACCTCAGCCCAATTGACATTTGGGTCCCAATAATTCTTTGTTGCTGGGGGCTGTCCTGGGCGTTCATTTAACAACATCCCTGGCGTCTACTCAATAGAAGCCAGTAGCACTCTCCCCACTCTTGTGAAACCAAAAATGTCTAGAGATATTCCCAAATGTCTTCTGTGGGGGGAAAAAAACTACTGGTCCTGATTGAAACCACTGATCGAATATGTAGGAGGAAAACTGGAAACAAAGTATGTCACAGAAGACAAGGGCTTAAAAAACATTAGTAATGTCAACTACCTAAGAAATGTTAGGTAAAATGAGGACTGACAGGACCAGTGTTTAGCCAAAAAGTCACTGGTGAATTAATTGAGAGCAGTTTCAATGGGACAATTGAGGAGGGACACCAGACTGGCTGAATGTCCATCCAACAAATAAACAGTAAATGACATTCATGAGTTAAAAGGGTGTTTGGTTGAACTAGGTGATCCTTTTAAGTTTCCTGCCAATCCTGAAATTGTGTTATTCCAGATGACATCCAAGGAAGATCTTTTGGGATCCCTCCACCATAGTGTGCTGGTAGCCTACTATGTGTACATGTAAAACCAGCCATGTCTCTGGTTGCCCTACTCAGGTCACAGGAAATAAAAATCCAAGGAGCTACCAATTGCTACATGATCTGGACCCAGTGCATAATGAAAATTAAAATATGTTTTTTCTTTATGTTATCACATATCTAACAGTTAAGCAATAAAATTTTTAGACAGGGTTCACTCTGTCCCCTAGGCTGGAGTTCAGTGGTGAGATCATAGTTCACTGCAGCCTTGATCTCCTGGGTTCAAGGGATCCTCCTGCTTTAGCCTCCTGAGTAGCTAGGACTACAGGTGCATGCCACCATGCCCAGCTAATTTTTCAATTTTAGTAGAGACAAGGTCTCACTATGTTGCCAAGGCTGATCTCAAACTCCTGACCTGAACCTATCCTCCTGCTTTGGCCTCCCAAAGTGCTGGTATTATAAGTGTGAGCCACCACGCCCGGCAAACAATAAAATTTATTAGACTTTAAAGGCAGTTGTGGGCCAGGCATGGTGGCTCAGGCCTGTAATCCTAGCACTCTGGGAGGCCGAGGTGGGTGGATTGTTTGAGCCCAGGAGTTCGAGACCAGCCTGAGGAAGAGCGAGACCCCGTCTCTATCAAAAATAGAAAGAAATTAATTGGACAGCTAAAAATATATGGAAAAAATTAGCCGGGCATGGTAGCACATGCCTGTAGTCCCAGCTACTCGGGAGGCTGAGGCAGAAGGATCACTTGAGCCCAGGAGTCTGAGGTTGCTGTGAGCTAGGCTGACGCCACGGCACTCTAGCCCGGGCAACAGAGTAAGACTCTGTCTCAAAAAAAAAAAAAAAAAAGGCAGTTGTGGGTTAGATAGAGGCTGAGTTCATAAGTGAACCTGAAAGTGTCAGATTTAAGGTTGGTCTGAAAAGAAAGGGCCGTGGGGCTGAAGTCATCCAGGGCCTGCTGGCAGTGTGGGTGCATGGTGGAGTGACTCCAGACTTCATCCTGGGAGCTGGCTTGGATGAGAAGAGCCCTGTCTGCAGATCTAACCGGGGGGTGGGGGGGGAGTGCTGGCATGCGCTGAGAGTGCCGTGGGAAGCCCACATGGTAATTAGCCTACACGATTGCTGGCACTCTTCTCTGGTATTTGAATAATCTAACTTCTATGTGAGCAAAAAAGAATTTGAAAGCAACGTTCAGATTTTCCAACTAAGTCAGAAAGAAAGCGTAGCAGAGATCCTTTTTTTAAAATGTGGAATTGAGAAACGAGAAACAAGACTTTTAGTCCTGACTTAGTTGCTAACCAAGGGAGAATCACCTCCCTTCTCTGCACAGTTCCACATCTGAAAAACAGGAGGTCTGAACTAGATGGCAACCAAGATGCCTTTTGCTTCTGCAGTAGAGTAGGGGTTCGTGGGATGTGTTTCCACTGTTGAAGTTATTGTTACCCTTCCTAGTATGGCTTGTTTAATTGGCTCCCCCACCCCCAGACTGCTACCTCCTTCGCAGCGGGCACTAAGCCTCTCTGGTCCACTACTGAAACCCCAGCACCTGCAGTGCTTGACAAATATCTGTGGAAGGAATCCATGCTTCTACCTCTAAGAGGCAGCTCTAGGGAAAAGGTGGCTTGCTTAAATACAGTCAGCTGAGATCAGAGCCTCTCATCTTACTCTACTTCTTTAAATTTTTATAGAAACCCAGCTATGGGATGTGTAATAAGTGGCAATATTCCAAAATACTTTCCACACCTCTGACATGGATGTCACTACTATCCTGTCCTATGACTTCTGGCCAAACCAACATTGGAACCTGCATCCCAAGTCAGCTGTTTTAAAAGAGAAAAAAAAATCCAACACTACTAATCCTGTTAGGTTTCTCACCAGCCCCAAGGAGGTTAACTTGCCCTGGGACACCACAAAATGGTGCTTAATGGGTAAGGGGTTTTACTTTGGAGAGATATTAAAAGAAATGTTTTGTTCCTAGATAGAGCTGGCGGTTGACAACACTGGGAATGTAATTAATGCCACTGAGTTGTTTGCTTTAAACTGGTTAATTTTGTGTTATGTGGGTCTCACCTCAATAAATTATTAAAAATTAAAAAGATAGCACCTAAAATATATTTTTCCTGTGAATTTGCTGTTTCAAAAAAAAAACACTTTATCAAACATTTATTTGAATACAAAAATGAATTCCAAATTAAATAATTCCTTTGGAGAAAGGCCCAGAAAAAGAATATAGAGCTGTTTATAACTCATTGTTAATTTGCAAATGATGCTGAATCCTTGCCATGCTTTTGCATAATGTGGTTCAGTCAAGTGTTTGGTAATGAGCAGTTTATTTGGAGCCATTTTTCCAAAATAAAGGACGCTATTCGTGAAATGATTCTTTGAGTATTTATAGCTATATGCCAATCAATCTTTGTTTTTTAGTTTATGGGAAGACTGCTTTTTGAAAGCCCCAATTTGTGACTTAAGACCCCGAAGGAGCCTATGGATGCTCCTCATTGATGACTGATCATTCCTTCTCCTTGAATCCAATGCTTTTAGGGCAATGTGATAGTTTGCTAGGACTGCCATGACAAAACACTAGAGACTGCATGGGTTTAAATACCAGAAATTAATTTTCTTACCGTTCTGGAGGCTAGAAGTCCAAGGTCATGGTTGCAGCAAGTTTGGTTTCTCCTCAATCCTCTCTCTTTGGCTTACAGATGGCCGTCTTTTCGTGTGTCCTCTCCTGGCCTTTCCTCTCTGGAAAAGACATCCCTGGCGCCTTTTCTTGCTTCCAGATTTCCTCGTCTTTTAAGGATGCCAGTCAGATTGGGTTAGGACTCACACTAAATGGCCTCATTTTAACCTAATCATTTCGTTAAAGGTCCTGTCTCCAAATATATTCACATTCTGCCTTACTGGAGTTTAGGGGCTTCAACATGTGAATTTTGGAGAAACACAATTTAGCCCACAACAAGCAGTTTCTAAACTAACCCAACTTATTATAAAAGTTTCAAATAATAGTGCAATATTAAAGTAGATTCAACTTTTACTATTGGCAAAGACAGGCAGTTCCATGATGTTTTTCTGATTTTGCTTCTGTGGCCAAGAGGAAAAAGAAAGAAAGAAAGATTTTAAAAGGCATAAAGATGCTTTTGCTTTCCCAGGGTGTAATTTTTTTATTTTTCTAGGCAAAGCCTGGTTATCAATAAAGTATTCCTAATGAAGTTTTCCAATAATTTAAAATACCCTTTTACGTGCATGGTGTATTGTAGGTTTAACTAGATGAATATTAGAAGACCTAGATCTTATTCCCATTGGGAAATACATGGCTATTCTGAGGTATTTCCCTTTGTAAAATGGTAATGATACTCATCTCTTTCACTGGAAAGACATAAAACTAATACATAATAACATTGGTTCTAATTTATGAAATGCAACATTAACACAAGGTAAAATGATTAATAATGCCATCCAGTGCAACAAACAGAGAGTGATACAATTATGTAAGAAATAAATTTGTGACAGAAAACTTCTCAATTAATTTTTATGTAGCCTTTACTTTTTCAGCTTAGTTTTATTTCAGGAATTATTGAATGAGTTCAGAGAGAGTAGTGAAATGTATGCATATGCCATCAAGCAAGTTGCTCTTTCCATTAGCTAAGAAAAGAATCTGGAGGTGGGGTTTAGGAAGCAAAGAAACTCAACCAGATTCTAATTTCGTTTTTCCTTCTGTGTACACATTTTTTTTTTTGCATGAATTTGTTTGAACTCAATCAGCACTCCTTTTGTAAAGGAAATGCATGAAGCGAAGGGGATTGGAGAATTGGGCAAGTGTCTATGGCAACACAACATTGTGAGGCACGATGGTGCACATCAATCCGCGTTATCCGATGGCAAACCAGAGGAGCTGGATGTGTGCCTGGAGAAAGGTGGCAATCAGCGTCAATTTGTCTTTTGTAAATAAGGATTCACCCTCTTCCAGTGGGAGTTCAAAGCTTTTCATTTGTGTCTTTCCTATCTGCATAAAGGCTCACCGAGGAAGCATTAGACTTAAAGAAGATTCTCACAACTCGTAATGGCTTATCCTTTTCCCTCTTGTTAGTTACTTGTTGTGAATACTGTAGGAAGGCTGGGTTGTTAACACTAATTATTTTAATCCTGATTTATTATTCAGCTTTGCAAATATCAGTCCCATTATGGCTGTGCTTTCACACCTAACTCTGAAGGTTATATATAAGTAAGATAAAGATACACATGTTAAGAAACAATGGTGATATAGCACCTCTTGTATACTCCTGGATAGAGCTGGAACGCATTCTACTAAGTGAGGTATCCCAAGAATGGAAAGACAAGCACCACATGTACTCACCATCAAACTGGTATTAACTGATCAACGCATAAGTGTACATATAAGAATAACATCTATTGGATGTTGGGCAGGGGGGAAGGGGGAGAGGGGAGGAGGGAGAAGGGGACGGGTATATGCACACACAAAGAGTGCAATGCACACCACCCAAAGAATGGACATATTTGAAACTCGGACTTAGGGGCGAGGGGGGGCAAGGGCAACATACATAACCTAAACATCTGTATCCCCATAATACGCTGAAATAAAAAAAAATTATGAAGGATAGCACACAAGCAGGAAAGCACAAAGCATAAATGTACAGCTCCATAAGTTTTAACAAAGCAAATATTTTTAAAATTACCACTTGGTTCAAGAAATAGAATATTGTCAGCACCTCAGAAACCCACTTGTTCCCCTGCACCCCCTGTCACTACCCTTTCCCTTCTCCCCAAGGGCAACTACTACCCTCACTTCTAACATTATAATTTCAGTTTGCCTATTTTTGAGCTATATGTAAAGTCAACTGTACAGTAAATATTCTTTTGAACTGCCATCATTCAACATTTTCATGAAGATGTATTTATTAAATTATAACATACAAACAGAAAAAAGGCACAAATCTTAAGCAGTACAACTTGATGAATTTTTCATAGACTAAATGTACCTATGTAACTAGCACCCAGAGCAAGAAATGGAACATTACCAGAAGTCCCCTTTGTCCCTTCCAGTCACCATCCTTGTGTTCCAAGGGTAACTACTATCCTGAGTTCTAACACTGTACGTCCATTTTGTGTATTTTTGAACTTATATATGTGAAAACATACAGTATGTGTCTTCTTTCTAGCTTCTTTTGCTGAACATTGTGAGATTCATCTGTATTGCTGTACATAGTTGTAGTTCACTCATTGTCATTGCTGTTTTGTATTCCATTGTATAAATATACCTCAATTTAATTATCCATTCTAGCATAGGTGGACATTTGGGGTTTTTTCCCCAGTTTTCAGCTATTACATATACTTCTGGTGTGACCATTCTTGTACTTACCTTCTGGTGAACATAGCTATGTGTTTCTCTTGGTTATACGCCTAGGAGTAGGATTCCTGGGTCTGTTCAGCTTTAGTAGATACTACTTAATAGTATTTCAGAGTAGTCATCCCAATTTACACTTCTACTAGCAGTGTATAAGAATTCCATTTGTTCTGTATCCTTGTGAATCTTCAATATTATGTCTTTACTTTTAGCCATATCGATGAGTTGCACATATACTGGTATTTAATATTGGTTTTAGTTCACATTACCCTCGTTTCTATTGAAGTTTAACTCCTTTCATGTGTATTGACTATTTAATTTTCATTTTATGTGAAATACCTTCAAGTTTTTTTCTCATTTTTCTCCTACAAGTTGTCTTTTAAAAATTGATTTGTAGAATTTCTTTATATCCTCTGAATAAGCCCTTTGCAAGTTAAATGTGTCACAAATATTTCCTTTTACTTTGTAGTCTCTCACTTTCTTTATGAAAGGTATTTATAAATTATATATGTACATATATTTATTTGTATATTGACTTTATATTCAGAATATAATTGATTCTTATAATTAACCTGTAGATTAATTTGGATTTTTTTATGTATACAATAATATATGTGAACAGTAACAGTTTTGTTTCTTCCTCTCCAATACTTACATTTTTTCTTTCTTTTTCTTGTCTATTGCACCAGTAGAGTCTGCAACACAATGCTGAAAGATACTGTATTAGTTTCCTGGGGCTGCTATAAGAAAGTACCACAAACTGGATGGCTTAAAACAACAGAAATTTATTCTTTCATATTTCTAGAGCCTAGAAGTCCAAAATCAAGGTGTTGGCAGGGCCACGCTCTCTGGTAAATCTGTAGGGGAATACTTCCTGGCTTCTTCTTAGCTTCTGGTGTTTTGCTGGCTATTTTTGACTTTCCTTGGCTTGCAGCAGCATAACTCCAATCTCTGCATTCATCATCACCTGGTGTTCTCCCTGTGTGTCTCTGAGTTTTCATGTGGCCACCTTATTTTAAGGACACCAGTTATATTGGCTTAGGGGCCCACCCTACTCCAGTATGACCTCGTCTTTACTAATTCCATCTATAAATACCCTATTTCCAAATGAGGTCATTTTCTGAGGTACTGGGGTCTGGTGGGGAGCAAAATTCAACTCATAAAAGATGTGATGATAGTGGATGTCCTTGATCTTAGTGGAAAAACTTTCAACTTTTCACCATTAAGTGTGATGTTTGCTAAATTTCTTAGTAGATATTTGTTAACAGATTAAGGATGTTCCCTTTTATTTCTGGTTTGCTAAGCTCTGTAAAAATCATGATTTTTTTTAAATGAAATTTTTGTTTGAAATTTATCAAATTCTTTTTCTCTATCTAATAAGACGATAATATGATTTTCTCCTTTAGTCTCTTACTATAGTGAGTTACATTTATTTTTCTATTTTTCAAGACAATTTCAGTCAAAAATATTAAAATTACATTTAAGTTGGATTTCTGGGCTGGTAATGTTTTTTTCTCTCTTTCTTTTTTTTTTTTTTTTTTTGAGATAGAGTCTGGCTCTGTTGCCCGGGCTACAGTACCATGGCGTCAGCTTAGCTCACAGCAACCTCAAACTCCTGGGCTCAAGCGACCCTCCTGCCTCAGCCTCCCGAGTAGCTCTGGGACTACAGGCATGTGCCACCATGCCCTGCTAATTTTTTCTCTCTCTATATATATATTTTTAGTTGTCCAGATCATTTCTTTCTATTTTTTAGTAGAGACGGGGTCTCGCTCTTGCTCAGGCTGGTCTCGAACATCCACGTTGAGCGGTCCAGCCGCCTGGGCCTCCCAGAGTGCTAGGATTACAGGCCTGAGCTACCGCGCGCGGGGCCAGTAATGTTTTGTTTCTTGACCTGAGTGCTGGTTTCACAAGTGTGATTGGTTTGTGAAAACTCACTACAATGTCTGCTTATGACATGTTAAATAAAATTTCTCTTTGGAATAGAAGCTTTTCCTTCCAAATAATACCTAGCTGCCCCACCTTCCATTTATATTTACCTCCTGAGAGAGGAGAAGATCTGGGTTGCTAAGACGGAAGCAAGGCCAAATCTTTGAGTGGTACACAACTGACACACAATATTCTTGCAAGTTTTTCTTTTTTTTTTCTTTCAAAATTCAGTGTTTTAGCTTTGCTTTTCAGTGATTCACTCAAGCCAAAGGAAGAGTTCACTTTTAGCATTATGTTGAGAGATTTTTGGAAGATTATCTTCTAGGTTGTCTTTAGACAATCTTTGTATCCGGTTTTTGCTATCTTTGCTTTAGCTCTGAGATTCTCCAACATGGATTTTTATGTTTTGAAATATTCTAAAGCATTTTATTTCTCCCCTTTTATAACATCTGCAGATATTACATATTATATGCCCGCGGGAATTGATGTCTTACATTCTGCCTTCAAAATAGGTTTCCATTCTTCACAGCTTTGTTTCCAATTCGATTTTTGGTTAGAAGTGAGTTAAGCCTATTCGTTTAATGTGGGAACTATTGACATCTTTTCAGTTTTCCCTCTTTTCATTCAGGACAATGCTAAGCCTCTCCATTATTTCAAGTCTAATTTTATCCTACTAGCGTATGATTATGATTCTATCGTTTTCTTCATATAAGTTCTACACATTTCTTATCAGAATTGTTCCGTTGTTTTATGTTTTTTTTGTTGTTGTTGTGATTGTTGCTATTGTGAATGGAACCTTTTTTTTTCATTCAAAAATGAATCCGTGGAGCCATAGGATCTCTACCACCCCTTTCAGCTGTGAGACTCTATGGTTTCTCAGTTCTATGAGAACATTCTTCTCGCGCATACATTACCCCAACCCCCAGGAAGATGGCAACGTCGAGTCGCCAACCCAAAGGCCGCTCTATCTCGCCTTTGTTCTTCTCTCGGTGGCTAGTGCGCAGGCGCAATAACCCAAGTCTCGTCCCCGCCTTCTCGGTCGCGGGCCCAGCTCTGTAGCGCCGGCGCACTGGCGCGCTTCGTTTATACGCTCTGGGGCCTGTAGGCGCCGCGAGTTCCGGCTGTCGCGGTCGCCGTCGCGGCTCTTGGAGGTCGGTTGCGACGAGTAACGGCGCCAGGACAAGCCCTGCGCCTCCTTTTCGGATATGTACCCGAATTGGGGCCGGTATGGCGGGAGCAGCCACTACCCGCCGCCGCCGGTCCCTCCGCCGCCGCCGGTGGCGCTTCCTGAGGCCTCGCCGGGGCCCGGGTACTCGAGCTCGACGACTCCCGCGGCCCCCTCTTCCTCGGGTTTCATGAGCTTCCGCGAACAGCACTTGGCGCAGCTCCAACAGCTGCAGCAGATGCACCAGAAGCAAATGCAGTGCGTGCTCCAGCCCCACCACCTTCCTCCGCCCCCCTTACCGCCCCCGCCGGTGATGCCGGGGGGCGGCTACGGAGACTGGCAGCCGCCGCCGCCACCGATGCCCCCGCCACCTGGGCCGGCCCTCAGCTATCAGAAGCAGCAGCAATACAAACACCAGATGCTCCACCACCAACGAGACGGGCCTCCTGGTTTGGTTCCAATGGAATTGGATTCTCCCCCTGAATCTCCTCCTGTACCGCCTGGGTCTTATCTGCCCCCATCTCAATCTTACATGCCCCCACCTCAGCCGCCACCCTCGTACTACCCTCCTTCCTCATCTCAGCCCTACCTGCCTCCTGCTCAGCCATCCCCTTCGCAGTCCCCACCTTCCCAATCTTACCTGGCGCCCACTCCTTCTTATTCTTCCTCCTCTTCCTCGCAATCCTTTATGAGCCATTCCCAGTCCTACTTGCCCTCTTCTCAGGCATCTCCTTCGCGCCCCTCCCAGGGCCATTCTAAATCCCAACGACTAGCTCCTCCACCACCGTCAGCCCCCTCTGGGAATAAAACAACTGTCCAGCAAGAGCCTTTGGAGAGTGGGGCCAAGAACAGGAGTGCTGAACAGCAGCAAGCCACCCCTGAGCCAGATCCCTCTATGATGACTCCACAGGTAAGAAAGCATCTGCCTGAACTGCATCTTCAACCTAGAGGGCCCTCCGGGCTTTAACCAGTGCTTAGCCTAATTCCCACACACAATGACTATCTAATTTACACTCCAAAGGTCTCCATAAAAGTTAGAGGGCTGACAACCCAGCTTTTAAATTAGCTAAATGTGGATTACTAAAATACAGTATTTGAAGATGTATTCAGGTACCACATAGTAGAGGGGTGGTTCAAGAGTTACTTCTTAGATATATTCCTTTGACCAACCTCTTAGATTTTGTTGCTGTTGCAAAGGGTCTTGTTTTAAACTAAAATTTGTATTTGAGAGGCAGCATAAAAGAGAAGCTTCTCAAAGGCTTGACACTTGAATGCATGTAAACTTTATGACCAGTTAATGTCTTTAAAAAATACTATTTAGGGGCCGGGGTTAGCTGTCAGCTTCCTGAATTAAGAGTTCTCAGCAAATGAACAATGGAAGTCTTATCAGGAGCATCCTAATTGTGCTTATAGGTACATATACAATACATAAGTGAGTCTCTAGACATTTGACCCTGAGTCTCTAGACATTTGACGGTCTGTTGGTCCGTTTTAGAAATTGACCCATACATTCTTTTCTCACATTACTTACAAGTAGTTTTAAGACATGAACAGTTTCCTGCATTTCATTGTCATTACCATTCCCTCCAAGTAACAGCCTTGGAATTTGGCCAAGCTAAAAAAAAAAAGTTTTGTGATATCTCTTTGTGAGAGAGCCGTTCCTCTTAACTTCTGTTCAGAGTGATGCTTTCAATAGGACAAAGATTGACAGGGTAGCAGTAATACATGAATTCTCCCTTGAAAAGGAAGGTAGAATCAAAGGGAAATAAATCATTGGTTATGATTTCTAAAAATAGATACTTTTAGTAATTTACTTTAGATTCACTAAGAAAAAAAGAGAATCTTGTAATATAAAAGCTCAGATTTACATATAAAAGATTTCCAAAAGATGAGGATACAGTATTCTAACTTTGCAGTGGTTTGGCATTAGAAATTAAGAACAGATGCAAGTTGTTTTGAGAAATGATGCTTGACACATCATCTAGAGAAAACACTTGAGATGCTGAGATAAAATAGTAGAATAGTGATTCTTTTGGCTTACACCAAATGTGCACCATCCCACGAGGTTATTTTCCCCGGATTGCTCTATTATAGAGACAGAATTTCTCTTCCTTTCCTAGTCCACTCTGAAATTTCCAGTGCTTTTGTTGTCAGACACTCTTGAGTTAGTCCAAGCGAAAATAAGACGTTTATATCTTCATCTCTACTAGACTCTTTTTCTGGCCTTGTAGAGAGACAAATGAATTATTTCTGGCTTTTATTTTTGGAGGGGGGTGTGTGTCACACGGGGCCTTAAGATGAATACTTACCGTGAACACTGCTTTTGCTTTTCTGCCTTTGTACGTCATCTGTAGTGAACTTCTTTCAATGTCTTGAATATTCATTGCCTCCAATTCTTTGCTGAGAGGCAGAAAGAAAGTGGTGGAAGATGACACTGGAGGGATGCTGATGGGCCAGATCAAGAAGAGCCTTAGGGCTCTTCTGTGGCTTTCTTGCCTCTGTGTAGAATTCATCCCAACTTCCTCAACCCTCTCTTTCCCCCATCATAGTTGTATTGCTTTTAAGGCCTATCTCAAATATCAAGATCTCCATGAAGCTGCGCTTGGGCTCACCCATCTGGTTTGGTTCTGTTCTTCAGATTGTAAGTCCCTTGCAGACAGGGACTGTCTCACTTATCTTCTTATCCTCTATAGCACCTAGGACAGCGCCTTGCAAATTTTAGGCTCTCCACAAAGATTTGGTGAATAAGATATGAGAGTTTTTGTGTTCTAGACTTAGGATACTTTCATTTATTGGATGATAAAAGTATCTTCATACCAGTGCCAGTTGCTGACAATCCTGCATATGTATTATTCTTTGATTCTTACTTTATTTTTACAATGTGTCATTCAAAATTCTGATGAAAAGTTTAAAACATATACAGAATAGAGAAAATTACATGATTTTCCTTATATATGTGCTCATTGTTCAGATTCAACAACTATCAAGATTTTGCCACGTTTAGTTTACCTAGGCCTTTTATGTTGCTGCTGGAATATTTTAAAGCAACTCTTAGATCTTATGTCATTTCATTTCATCCCTGCATTCTTAATTAGGGCTTTTTCTTTCTTTCTTTCTTTTTTTTTTTTTTTTTTGAGACAGAGTCTCACTCTTTTGCCCGGGCGAGAGTGCCATGGCGTCAGCCTAGCTCACAGCAACCTCAGACTCCTGGGCTCAAGCAATCCTTCTGCCTCAGCCTCCGGGGTAGCTGGGACTACAGGCATGCGCCACCATGCCTGGCCAATTTTTTCTATATTTTTTTGTCCAATTAATTTCTTTGTATTTTTTTTTTTTTTTTTTAGTAGAGACGGGATCTTGCTCTTGCTCAGGCTGGTTTCGAACTCCTGAGCTCAAACAATCTGCCCGCCTCGGCCTCTAAGAGTGCTAGGATTACAGGCGTGAGCCACCGCGCCCGGCCTGGGCTTTTTCTTAAAACACATTATGACACCTAACAAAGTTAAATTTCTTGGTATCGTACCCGTTATTCAGATTTCCCCTGTTATCTCATCATACTAATGAAATTTAAAACAATTCCTGCTGTCATCCATGTTAAAATTCTTCAAATTGACTTGATAATGTTTTGTTGGATCCAAGGGTATATAAAAGACTCTTAGTATACATCAGGGTTTCTCAACTTAAGCGCTATAGACATTTTTGGCAGAATATTTCTTTGTTATGGGAACTTGTCTTGTGCATTGTAGGATGTTTAGTGGCATCCCTAACCTCTACCCACTAGATGCCAGTGGCAGTCCCTAGTCTGACAACCAATAATGTTTCCAGACATTGCCAAATTTGCCCTTAGGGGCAAAATTGCCCTGAATTGAGAACACCTGATCTAGATCAGTCCCTCCTATTCTCTTTTTCTACCTCTATCCATTGAACATGATGAAAAACCTGTATCACTTGTTTTGTAGAATGTCCCACATTCTACATTTGTCTGCTTTCTCATGGTGTCATTTGACTTGTTCCTCTGTCTTCCATGTTTTTTGTAAATGAAAAGTTAACTTTGAAACCTTTTTAAAGTTCAGCTTTGTTTTGGCAAGTGTAGTTTTATAAGTGGTGTTGTGTATTTCATTTATATGCCATCATGAGGCACACAATGCATGATTGTCCGAGTGTCAGTGGTGCCAAGATTGATCAGCAGGTTCAGTTGGTGACAGGCTGGTCCCTCTACTGTAAAGCTTCCCATCCATCTTGTATCTGATGTTTCATCTAATGGTTCATTCATTGATGTTCTTTGCCTAAGTAAATTATTTAATTAGGGGTTGCAACATGGTGATTTTTTTTCCCCCCTGACATTTCTTCCACATTTACTATATGGAATTCTGTAAAGACAAACTTTCTTTCTTTCTTTTTTTTTTTGAGACAGAGTCTCATTCTATCTTCTGGGCTAGAGTGCCATGGCATCAGCCTAGCTCACAGCAACCTCAAACTCCTGAGCTCAAGTGATCCTCCTGCCTCAGCCTCCTGAGTAGCTGGGACTACAGGCATGTACCACCTGGCCTGGCTAATTTTTTCTGTTTTTGATGGAAACAGGGCCTCACTTGCTCAGGCTGGTCTTGAACTCCTGACCTCAAGGGATACTCCTGCCTCAGCCTCCCAGAGTGCTAGGATTACAGACATGAGCCACCGCACCGGTCCTGTAAAGAAAAGCTTTCACTCTTGAATCAGGGCTATTTGATTGAAAATGCAGTTAGTATAGGAAAGACAGGATGGAGAAATACTTGTTATACTTTCATTTGTTTTCTAGTTTTCCAGGTAGAGCACTGATGATTTAATGGAATGTGTCTTTTTGAAGAGTTAACTCCTCTGTGTGTTTAAAGGACTGACTGACTTACGTAAAGCTGTTGACTTTGATTTGAGTTTTCAGGGATGTCTTTTATTTAATGTTTGTATTTGTTGCCAAGTACTGGGCTTAATATGGAAATGAGATAGACATGTTGCCTACCTTCAGTGACTTGTTGTTCCAGCTGGGGATGGAGAAGATATTTAATAAGTAATTAATGGAATTACAGAGTGCTGTGGGATTATAAAATATAAAATACCACTAGACTGTTCCATAGGAACTGGAAAAGGTGAGCTTTTTATTTTTTTTAAGCTCACCATTGTATTCACAGTGCCACACACACAGGGTCTAGCACATAGTATTAAAGATGGAGAACAAATATGTTTTAAATGAGAGCTTTAACCTAACTGAAGAGGCCTCTCTTTGTAAAGTGATATTTAAGTGAAACCTAAAGAATGAGTAGGAATTAACCAGGTAGAGTTCAAAGAATTAAGTAAGGTCAGTAAGGTTCACTGAAAGCCCAGAGTGTTAGTGGTAGGCATGAATCAGATCAGGGAAGGCCTGTAAGAATTTTATTCTGAGGGCAGTAGTAAGTCATGGAAGGATTTTATATAGGCAAATGTGACAGATTGGCATTTTTGAAGGCTTGCTGTGCCTGTAGTGTGAAGAGTGGAATGAACAGGAGCAAGAGTGATTTAGATAGAATAGTTATTGAAGTAATCCAGGCAAGAGATAATAGTGGTTTGGACTTGGAGAGAAGTGGAAAGACCACAGAAATATTTAACTGCTAGAATCCAGTTGGAGATTGAATAGTTGTGGACAGGGAGGCATCAAGAATGATTCCTCCGTTTCTGGGGTGGGCTGCTAGTTCCATTTAGTAAAAGTCCCATTTACTAAAATAGAAAAACCTAGAGGAAGAGGAGGAAGAACAAGTATGGGAATGAGGGAGAAATGATGAGTTAAGTTTTAGACATACTGAGTTTGAGATCCTTGAGATATAGATTCCAAATGAAGATGTCCAGTTGGAAGTTAGATATAGGTCTGGAGTCTAGAAGATCTTGGAAACATAATAGATTTATAAGTCATCAGCATAAAAATATGATATTTGAAGACACGGAAATAGATGAGGTCTCCCAAGGAGTATGTGTAGAGTAAGAACAGAAGTTAAAGGACATTGAGCCTAGCCCTATAGAATAGCAGCATCTAAGGGACTCAATGGAAGAAAGACTGAATAGGTAGATGGAAAATGAAGACAACACAGTGCCACAGAAGTGAAAGGGAAGACTCTTTCTAGGAGGAGGGAGTGGTCGGCTGTATCAAGTACTGCTGAGAGGTCAAGCAAGATAAAGACTTCGAGGTATCTTTTGCACTTACTGACATGTAGATTATTGTTGACCTTGGCAGGAGGAGTTTCATAGTGACTGAAGCCATATTGCATTGATTTGAGGAGTGATGGAAGGTGAGGAAATGGGGATGGTGAGTATAGACAACTCTTTGAAGAAGTTTGACTGAAGGAGAGTGAGAGAGAATGAGGAGAAGAGCTGGGGGAAGAGGTGAAGTAAAGGAACTTTTTTTTTAAGATGGAGACTAAGATTATCTAGTGACACTGATTCCTACAGTAGAATGTGAATCTTAAAAATATTTAAAATAGATGTATTTTAAATAAGTTTCTAAAATGGGAACCCAGTTCATTATTTTACCAGGGTTTTTCCCCTTCTTGCTTTAGGATGTAAGATACAAATGCAGGCATTTGTAATAATAAACATGGCTAGGGAAGGTAACCTTCCAAAATTAATCTTTAAAGCATTACACACAAACACCTCTTCTACATTTCCCTACATGGAAAATCATTTAGTACCTAGTTCCTTACTTTACCAGTAGTAAGTGGTAAGTGCTTCCTGAATAAATAAACATCTTTTTTAGTAATGATATTTGTAACAAATAGTTCTCACATTTTTTACATTTTAAATGGTTTCATTCAGTCTCTTGTTATTTTATTTATTTTTTATTTTTTGAGACAGAGTCTCACTCTGTTGCCTGGGCTAGAGTGCTGTGGCGTCAGCCTAGCTCACAGCAACCTCAAATGCCTGGGCTCAAGCAGTCCTTCTGCCTCAGCCTCCCGAGTAGCTGGGACTACAGGGCATACACCACCATGTTTGGCTAATTTTTTCTATATATTTTTAGTTGTCCAGCTAATATCTTTCTATTTTTAGTAGAGACAGGGTCTCGCTCTTGCTCAGGCTAGTCTCGAGCTCCTGAACTCAAACGATCCACCTGCCTTGGCTTCCCAGAGTGCTAGGATTACAGGCCTGAGCCACCATGCGTGGCCCATTCTCTTTTTAAATGTGGCATATGCTATGATTTCCTCCTACCTGTGAACCAACATTATGACATGTAATTGTCTGACATGGTGGGACATTTCAGAAGAACTGGCATCATTAGCAAGTTCAGGCATGTTTTTCCTTTCTAAAATGGAGATAATCACCCTTCTCTTGGGTCACCAAGGACATTTCTGAGTGATATCATTTTTATTTATTTGTAGAGTTTCAAAAATGTGCTGAAGCCTAGTCCTAGGATTGAACTAGATCTGGTTACTGCTTATAGGGTTCATATTAAATAGAAATTGACCTACAAGGCAGTGAATCAACAAGTACTTGAGCCCTTAACAAGTTTCTTAAACCTGGACTGGATCAAAGATGGGAAGTATGAGAGTAGGTGGGTGCAAATGGATAAACAATCTAGACCTGTATGATCTTCATATCTGTAGCCATTGGCTTCTAGTTTGTGAAAGATAGTTTGCAATGCATCTTTGTATCTTTTAGCGATGCTTTCAAAGCAACTTTAAAAAAGGAAACTTTTAACTTCTATTTGAAAGAGACTGAATTTATTAATGTTTTAAGCTGAAGGATAGGCCTGTTGATGTTTTCAGTATTTTCTTAAAATAATAGAAGAAAGTTGAAAGTGTTTTTAATACTACATTATTGTTGACTGTCTTGGTCAGTGTGCTTTGTTTTTTTATATTGAATAATAAAAGTACAGATGCTCCTTGACTTACAATGAGGCTATATCCCAATAAACTTATTGTTAGTTGAAAATATCTTATGTCGATAATACACTTAATACATTGAACTTAACCAAACTTTATAACTCAGCCTAGCCTACTTAAACGTTAGAACACTTACATTAGCCCACAATTGGGCAAAATCATCTGACAACACAGAACACTGTAGCATATCGATTGTTTACCCTTGTGATTGTGTGGCTGACTGGGAGCTGTGGCTCGCTGTCACTGCCCAGCGTCAAGAGAGTATCAGGGGCTGGGCGCGGTGGCTCACGCTTGTAATCCTAGCTCTCTGGGAGGCCGAGGCGGGCGGATTGTTTGAGCTCAGGAGTTCGAGACCAGCCTGAGCAAGAGCGAGACCCCGTCTCTACCAAAAATAGAAATCAATTGGACAGCTAAAAAATATATAGAAAAAAATTAGCCGGGCATGGTGGCACATGCCTGTAGTCCCAGCTACTCGGGAGTCTGAGGCAGTAGGATTGCTTGAGCCCAGGAGTTTGAGGTTGTTGTGAGCTAGGCTGCCACAGCACTCACTCTAGCCTGGGCAACAGAGTGAGACTCGGTCTAAAAAAAAAAAAAAAAAAAAAAAGAGAGTATCAGGCTGAATATCACTAGCCTCGGAAAAGATCAAAATCAAAATTCGAAGTATGGTTTCTACTGAATGAATATCATTTTTGCAGCATCATAAAGTCAAAAAAATCTTAAGTGGAACCATTGTAAGTCAGGGACTATAATTATATCCTGGGAGCTGATGATTATGGATATGATAATTAAAAATGAAAAACCCAATCATGGGCTAGACTTCAAGATGAAGTTAGTGAGATGGAATGTATTCTTCCCAATAGATTGGAATAAGTTTCAGTTATGGAAATGAGTGACCTAGAAGGGAAGTCTTCAACTAATCAATAACCATTTATTGACATCCTACTGTGTGCTCAGGCACTATGTTTAGGTATCAGGTAGGATATAAGAAAAGCAAAAGGCATCTCTCCCCTAAGTAAATTATATTCTTTGAGTGAAAAACAGATAATAAACCGGTATGTTTGGTGAAAAAAAGTACATATTATGTATATTTTATGCAAATGTTTGCATATGGAAAATTGGGAAAGGTAGAACATAAATTATCAGGATTTCCTATGTTGTTAATAATGTTTATTATATAAAATAAAATATTAACAATATAGGAAATGTGGTTATGCAAAGATAATTGGATTAGAAAGTGAGCAAGTAGAATGAATCCATTTAACACAGAGACTGAAAGTTTATTGTAAAAAAGTAAAAAACTTGATTGGTTCAACCTGAGAAAGCTGATTGAAGAAAAAAAATTGAGGCCCAATCTATAAAAACAAAGCTCAAAATGATAAGAATAAGCTGATTTTATATTTAATGAAATTCTTATAAATGAAAATATAGCTGAGTCTTAGAATAAACGAAGTGTAGATTGGGTTTCTGTGTTACAGTTTTTATATTCAGATCCTTCTTTTTTGCAGTTCCTATTGTAAAGTTCTCTTTGGTGGTTAATTGGTAGGACTTCTGCCAGATCCTCAGCTGTCAGTAATGAGTTCTGAAGTTCTCCAACATCACTTTCATGAAATACTGCTACATCCTTATAGTTGCAGTGAGAACATATGCTTTTACTAATCATAGAAGTATATAGGGCAGTTCATTAGTGAATATTTTAGTGTTATGGTAACTTTTTTTTTATTATGCAATCTTGGGAAATTGTATAATAAATACTAGAATAGTGACAATCCTGTAATTGTTTCTGAGTGGGGAGTTTTTTAATTTATTTTAGTTAATTAGATATTACTTATTGTACAGTCCATTTTCTTTGAGGTATTTATAAAGTCACCACAAACACTGAATTAGTGAATACTGAACCCATTGCTCCTAGGGGAAATATAGGGTTAGGTTCCTGTGAACCTTTGGCCTTCATCAACCAATCAATATATAAGCTTGTTTATAAGTGTTTATGTTTTAAAACACCTTATCTACTACATACTATTAACATTGAACTCATGGCCAGTAGCACTGTAACATTTACCTGAACAAAGCTTACCTAACATATTTTCTCCGTAAGGCATATCACAGCTTTCTTGCTCTTAGGAAAGTAGATGGCACTTTGGGACTACACTTGGGGGCCATTTTAAACAGCAAAATCACCAAAAAAAAAAAAAGCACAAAAATGTGAATAACATTGTATTAAACAGATCATGAAAAGGACATATGTTTACAGTATGAGACCTGAAACAAGATGGGAGAACATCGCCTTGTTTGACCTCAGCTGGGAACTTACACGTGGGTCA
>CAUYSK010091609.1:0-47500 GCA_963575035.1 Avahi laniger
TGAAGCTGTAGTGGATAATACCAGTGCTAGATCACCAAAAAAACACCACTAGCTTTTTTCAATGAACATTTGGTTTGGCACTGTATTTCAACACTTCATCTCTATCCAACTGTTGTGCCTAATGCTTGCAGTTGTCAAAAAATATCCATTTTTTATCACACATAACAATATAGTGTAGAAATGGTTCACCTTTATGTCGTGAAAGCAAAGAAAGGCAAACTTCAGACGATTTCTCTTCCAACGCTCATTTAATTCATGTGGAACCATTTACCCAGCTTTACCTTGCTGATTTGTTTCAAATGGTCCAATATTGTTGGAATAGTAACATCAAACCTTGCTGCTAATTCACGCATAGATTGATATGGATTCACTTCCACTACAGCTTTCAGCTCATCATTATCCACTTTGGTCTCAGGTTGCCCACGTGGCTCATTTTCAAGATTAAAATCGCCAGAAGGGAACTTCTCAAGCCATTGAGGTACTGTGTATTCATTAGCCACATCCTTCCTGAACACTTCATTGATATTTCGAGATGTCTGTGCTGCATTTGTTCCACAATAGAACTCATATTTGAAAATAACAGGAATTTTTTACTTATCCATGGTTTCACAAAAATTGCTTGAAAAAAATTTGAAAGATAATTACAAGCCAAAATATGTGTTTGAAAGACTTAGGATGTACCTTCACAATAAACATAAGAAGTGGCAAAGTGAAATGTCAGCAAAAGACATGATTTCATTCTTTTTTATGGCTGAACAGTATTTCATGGTGTCCATATACCACATTTTCTTTACCCAATCCCGTGTTGATGGACACTTAGGTTGATTCTATATATTTGCTATCATGAATAGTTCTGGGATAAACATATAAGTGAAGATATCTTTTTAATACATTTCCTTTAGGGAGATACCCAGTAGTGGGACTGCTGGGTCATAGGGTAGTTCTATTTTTAATTCTTTTAGAAATCTCCATACCATTTTCCATAGAGATTGCACTAATTTACATTCCCAAGAACAGTGTGTAAGAGTTCCCTTTTCTCTGCATGCTCACCAACATATGTTATTTTTTGTTTCAATCATAGCCGTTCTGATTGGTGTAAAATGATACCTCATTATGGTTTTAATTTGTATTTCTCTGATGATTAGTGATGTTAAAACATTTTTTCATAAGCATATTGGACCTTTGCCTTCTATTGAAAAATGTCTGTTTATGTTCTTAGTCCACTTTTTTAATCATCAACAAGCAGGGATAATTTGACTTCCTCTGTTCTTATTTGGATGCCTTTTATTTTTTCCTCTTGCCTGATTACTATGGCAAGAATTTCCAGTACTATGCTGAATAAGAGTAGTGAAAATGGGCTTCATTGTCTTATGATAGTTCTTAGGGGAAATGCTTTCAACTTTCCCCCATTATGTATGTTGTTGGCTGTGGGTATTCTGTATATGGCCTTCTGATTTCAAGATTATTCTTTTTTAAGCACCAAAGGAGGAAAGAAAAGCTTCATCTTTCTCTGCTGCATCATTTTTAATAACAGTATTTGTTCAGTAAAATTCGGATTCAGTCGAAAGGCCACACTCAAGGATCCAGAAGGCCACATGTGGCCCCAATGTCCCCACCCCATGTCCACTCTTGTCTTTCTTTGTCTCCTTTCCTTGTTGCACCGTTTTTGGCTCTTAATGTGGCAATATGTTTGAACTCTTCTGACTTCTTGACCAAGATTTTCTGCTCAGTGCTGAGTTCTCCATCCCTTCCCAATTCTAGTATCCCAGTAGCTTCATGAGAAACATTCCCTCCACCAGCCCTGGCCTCATACTCTGCTGGGGGACCTATCCCAACCAATTTAAACACCCATAACAAACTCTTTTGGCACAGCTTCCTCAATCTTTCAAAAATTCCTAGGGTACTAGCTGCTCTGCTGTTGTACCATCTCTAAACAGCTACCTTCTAGAGTTCTAAACAATATATAAAGTGAAGACCACTCAATTCACTGCAGAAAAGTTTTGTAAAGAAATGACAATTTCTATTTTATATACATTAATTTTCTTTTTGACCGCTATCCTCAATACAAATACCCTCAATCCTCTAATCATCCATAGTATACCTCTGTGATGATGCAATTTTCTCGTCTTTCCCTAATACCCATCCTAAAAGTTTCTGAAAGCAGACCAGCCAGAACACAAAATGAGGAAGAGAATCGAGTCCATTTTTATGTCAAAATATTCCAGAAAAAAAAAATCAAATATCTGTTTACTTTTACCAACCTTACTTAACGCCTGGCATTCAAAAAAAATCTAGACAATCTTTATTATCTCAAATTATATTAATATTTGTTATTTTATTAATATTCTGCAACTAGAGGAGAATCTCCAACTCACTGAAATAGATGCTGTGGGCAGAGATACTACAGAATTTTGAGGAAGGACCTGTTTGGTCAGATTATGTTGCTACAGACATCATGGCCTCATAGCTCTGCAACCCTTATAAAGTACTTTTGCTTGCTCTTCTTTAAGCAATATTGAACAAACATTGAATGCCTAAAATAAGCACTGTTGGGGGAAAATGACCAAAAAAGACCACTCAGAGATACCATTTCTACTCTCAAAGCACTTATATTCTAGCAGAGAAAATAAGATATTCAGCTGAAGTGGTGTTACAATGATTAAGATCCTTTTCTTCAACAGTGGGAGAGAAGGCGGGACATAGCCAAGCTAACTAAGTTTGCCATTGAAACCTCTGATTTTCATTCTTGAAAGCTCCCTTCCATTTCTTTTGGAGCTCTATATTTTATAATCTTAGTATTTCCCCATAAGCTTTTATCAAACATATGTGGCTTGAGTATGGCTTAGATCTTTAGTCATATTCCTCATCTCTAAATCAGGTAAATATCAAAATTATGTAAATCCTCCATAGCAACCAAATGGAAGATTATAATCAAATAAGTACCTGCATCTTATCACTAAATTGATAAGAGAACACAAAGGCCTCTGAAGCTGACTCTTGGAGCAGTTCCAGCTGCAGAACATTATTGCTTTTGCAGAGAACCCAGACTACTGCTCCAGTTCTAAATGAATCAGATCACTAATTTTTTTCATTCATTTAACCAGCACATATTTTGTGTCTATCACTATTCAAAAAATATGACAGTAAGCAAAACAACATTCTTGCTCTTTTGAAGCTTACATTATAGAGGAGGAGACGAACAATAAATAAACAAATAGACATATAATATAAAACATCAGAGGATGTTGAATACTTTGAGAGAAGAAAATTATTTGAAGGGATAAAATGTGATGGGAATATTTTTCAGATAAAGTGGTCAAAATCTTTAAAAAATGTAGCATCTCAGCAGAAATCTGCATAGCGTGACAAGGTGACTCAAGAACATCTCTGGAGGAAGAATCACCCCACCTAAAGAAAAAAATATGTGAAAATGTAGCTCAAAATACATGAAAAATAAGTATAGTAATTATTAGATCCATGCTAAAATTTAGCCCAATTATTTGACACATAAGCTAAGCCCTATTATTTCAAAACAATTTTTTTAAAGAAAGTTTTGACATTTTTTAAACTTTCCCAAGAATCAAAGGAAGAGATGTCATGTAAGCCTCAATATACTCCTTGTTGTATGATGCAGAGTTTTAAAGTTGCTTCTGCTAAAATAGAATACTACTCTGGGTATCCATTTCATCTTCTTATATGAGCTAGATGCTATAATGATTCCCCATTTTACAGATCAGTAGACCAAGGCAAAAAGAAGCTAAGTAACTTGTCCAAGGTCACCAGCCACGCATGGAGTGGTGAAATCTAACAATATACAAGTTCTGTTGTAAATGCATTAAGTCATTCTTTTTTCTCTGAAAATGTATTGAGCAGTGTCTGTGCTGCATCATATTCCAAATACAAAAGAAATGAAAAGTACCATCTTTTCATCAAATTAGCTTTGATGTATGTGTAAAAACTAAACCCACATACTCCCAGAAAATGTGAATTGGTACATTATGGGTACATATGGTGAAGAAATGCAAAGTTTAAAAAAAAAAAGTGTTGGTTGGTGTTGATACGAGCTGAATATGGCTTGGGGATAGAAAATGTTGAATCTAACCTTCTTTTTATTTTTCTGCCCCTGTTCGTATAAGAAGCAGTTGCAGAAACTGGGATGGTTAGCCTGGAGAAGAGAAGACTCGGGGGGATTTGATAACTGTCTACAAATATTTGGAGAACTGTCATGTGGAAAAGAAATTAGATTTGTTCTGTATATCCCCAGGGGTGGAAGCGATAGAAAGATTTCACCGCAATGTAAGGAAGGACTTTCAAACAAAATAAGGAGAACTCTAGAGCTCTCTAAAGGTGCAATAGGCTCTTTGGGAGATGGAGGCTCCGATCGCCTAAGTGGAACGGCCTCTTCAATGACAACTTGTATAGGGGAATGAAGAGAAGGGTGGATGGATGAGGTGAATGTTAAGGTCTTCTCTAAGGCTGAAAATTTATTATTTTATCAGTGATAAATGCAATTTCTTTCAATACTTAACCTCCTATGAAATTCATACTTTCCTTAAAGAGTGTTTTAAAGAGTGCTGTTAAATGTTTTGGCTATCCTATCTACAACTCTGCATGTTACTTCTGGTGCTTAATCGATAATAAATAATCCCCTGGAGATGCACTTTATTTCTTTCTTGCTTGCTCTTTCTAGGTCTCCAGCCATACACCAACTACAGCTTCACACTTACGGCTTGTACATCTGCTGGATGTACTTCAAGTGAGCCTTTTCTAGGTCAGACACTGCAGGCAGCCCCTGAAGGTAATGAAAAAATATTTCATTAATATAATGAATAATATAATATACATGATTCGGGAGAAGAAGTTTTTATATGGCATCTTGAAGTGAACTCTATAAACTCCTTTATAACAAACAAGAAAGAAGGATTAAAGTTGATAGGTAGAAAATAAAATAGTATTCTAGGTTCTCATTCTTCAGGCTTGGTTAAACCATACGTAGCCTCCCATGGTAAGCTTCCTTTTAATTCTTTAACCCTTTTAGATTTGCTTTTCTGTGGAAACAAAGAATTATTGCATACTTGGATATGAGATTCCCCCAAAATTCAAAAGTTAAGCAAATATTTCTGAAGCACCTAATATATAATAAGCACCGTGCTCACTGCTGAAGTTGACTAAAATATTCTCTGCCCACAAGAACTTACAATCAAGTAGAATTGATAGGAGAAGCAGCAGATGTATAAGAAGAGAAACAATCTGATTGGTGATGTTTAGAAAGAACAAATAAACAGAATGCTCAGGTTAATCTGAGGAAGGAGAGATTGCAACCCATCATCAACATAAAGAAAGGCATTATGGGGCAGATGACTTCTGAGATGGACCACAAGGAACAAGGACTTTGAACAAATAATGGATGAGATACACAATCAAACACAATTTGAGGGAAGGTAAAGTGGGACCATCACCTTCGAAGGCAAATTGGCAATATCTATTAAATTTAAATTGTTAATTCCCCATGACTCAGTAGCCCTCTTCTCATTATTTATGCCAGGAACTGTGCCACACTGCTCAAGGAGGCATATACCAGGATATCCATTAAAGATATTTTTGTTTGTTTAAGAGCAAAATGTTGGGAGCAATTTAAATGTCCAAGAGCAGGGGAATTGCTAAATAAATTCAGCTACTCAGATTGTGGAGCCATGCATCAGTTTAAAAGAATGAAATGATCTGTTCATAGAAAGAGGGAGTTACAGAGCTATATTTATGTATATTAATATATTTTATGTATAAAAACTCTGAGAAATGACATTTATTTCTAATGGTACTTAAATAAATGCATAGAAAACAATTCTGGAAGTATACACACCCAACTGATAACAATGGTTACCTGTGGGTTGGGAACTGGGAGGGGTGGTGTCATTACTTTCAAAAGAAAAAAGTAGCTTGTGCTAGTAATTATTTTGTTAATCGTCATTATCTGCCTGTTTTTCATGTGGGGAAACGGAGGCATAAGTTTCCAAACACAAATATAATGTTAATTACAACAGCAGAGTTCTGAACTACTTGTCCATTACTCTTCTAATGAAAGGGATTGTTGTACCTCAGAATATTAGACCTGAACTTCCTACCAGTAAATGGGGAATAAAATGGAAAATTCCACATATGGGGCATATGGCTCCTCCCCAGGAATTCACTAATGATGTTTTCTATATAAAGAATGTTTCATGTCAAAAAGCTTAGTGTTCCTTTGAAAGGAAGAAACCAGCAGTGGATTTTTTGGAAAGGTAAACTATCAAATGGATACTTTGATGATAATGGATAATTTCTAAAGGATCTATCAACCAGTCTTGGCTGAAACTCAAGCCTGATAAAATAACAGGGGCTCTTGTTCCAGTTTATTATACCAAATCTATATATTTAAATTCACTGAAAATATGCATCTATTTTCCCACTTTCCCCAACAAAATTTCCTGAAAGGCCTCATATTTTATGACTTAGAAATTATAGCTTTCAACAATGCAGGGGAGTATGATGTGAGAAATGTTGCCCTTGATTTTTTTTTTTTAACTTTATGCACCTTTTCTTTAACACAAATAACTTTGCAAAGAAATAATAAACTAAATGAGCTGCAGAAGAAGCATGGACTTAGATCAATTTTCTGGCTGTGTAAATGCCATTTGTATATAACCTGTATATAAAATAAATATAGTGTGAACACTTGGGGATTGTAAGGGAAGAAATCAGCAGTGACATTAAGTTCTGTTGTTCTACTGTGAAGTGGAAACAAATATATCATTTTAAATTATTAACCCACATATAACTAATTATAAAATGCCAATTTTGAAGTAAATCAGACATGATTTGAAGGTCTGATATTTCATTGTCAAAGTGGATGTGGAGAGAATTAAAAGACACATTTGTTCATAGCCAACCTGAGCTCTTCTCACTTCTCTCATTTTCAATCTAAAAAAAAAAATTAATACACATTACAACCTCATTGATAAGTTGGATGCAATTCTCTACAATTTCGTACTCATAGAAAATTGTGTACTTTTAGTCAAATAGTGGGAAGAGTTTGAATTGGGTTATTACTCTCTCTTTTTTTTTAGAATTACTGCCATCCCAGTGAGCTCTAATTCATTTTAGAGATAAATCATGCAAAATTGCAGGCATGCTTTCCTCTCGCATTGGTAATGCAGAAAAGAAAAAGGAAGAGAAGAATAATCTTTCTCAGTTTTGTTCCAGATTCTTCTTCCTTTGCCCTCCTTTCAACTGTTTATGTTCCCTGGGGTTCTTCCTCTACTCTTTGCGCTTACAACTCTGCAGTCTCCTTTGGAAATCTCCAGTACTGGTTTTATCTCCTAAGAAGACGGAGAGCCCCCGAACACTGAAGCTCTCACCAAGGCTACATTCATGGTTTGAAAGCCATTTAAACCAGTCTACCAGATGCTTATATTTGGGTGTTTTTCACATTCTTTAACCTCAGTACTTCAACACTTAAATAATCTCTCCCACCACTCTACTCCCCAACTTACTCTTCTTCCTGTTTCCGTCTCTGAAGTGCCACCCACCTATCACCTAAGACCATTCTTAACGCTTCCCTTTTCCCTGGGTTGTAGTATACAATGCTTTATAAAAATCTCAATTTTAAATATTAATTAATTTTAAAAATTTTGTTCTTCCTTTCCATCCCTTATACCACTGTCTCAGTTCAGATTCTCAGACCTTCTCTGAATGCTCCTAACAAGGTTTCCCGTCTCTCATAATTTTTCCTTTTCCTCACATCCCATCTCAATTCTTTTTCCTCTTTTGCCACAATAGGTGGATCTCATTTTAGTTACCTCCATGAAATCCCATTTCCATCCAGGAAGACATAAATCCATATTTCCTTAGTAAAGTAAAATAGACCCCTTTATGTTTAAGTTTCAATGTCTGCCAGTCTGCCAAGTCTCTCAGTCTTCCCCACATGCCACATGATGTCCCAGCCCTGCTGAGGTACATGAAGGCCCACCGGCTCTCCCCATGTCTCTAAGACTCTGTGTGGGTTCCCCCCAGCCTGGCGCCTCCCCTACATCCTCACTCAGTTAATTCCCACTTCTTCAAAATTTGACTCACATATCTTCCCTTCTGGAAACCTTCCACTATGACCATCTACTTCCTGTCCATCCCCATCTCATTCCCAAGGCCATGTCAGGTTATCCTTCCTGAGGACTCTGATAGCCGCTGTGCTTCTCCTCTTAAACATGTATCATCCTGGTGTGTAACGTTTTATTTACTCGCCTTTATTCACCATATTTTGAACTTCTTGAAGCGGAGGGATGATATGCCTTTATTCGCACATCTATAGCACCCAACACATAAAACGATGCAAACTCAGGTGGAATGTGGAATGAATAAATTAACAAATAGTAAATAGTACAGAAGTCAATGCATCCCTGACATCCCTTACCTTTTAGCTAATAAAGAAACCCGGTTCCCATCACCAGATTTCAGGAGAAGACTAATACTCAAAAAAATGTTGAGAATTTTGAATTGGAATGAAGATTTGTAGGGATATGAGAAGTGGGCAATATTTCATGGAACTCCAGTACATTTAAAACAAATCCAGCAGACGTTCCTTTTCTGGTAGTCATTGTGTCCAGACCCACCAAGGCTTACTTCTGACCTTTCCTCTTTAACTCCCAAGCTAGTTTACGCTGCCACATCCTCCTAGGTTATTTCCCTCACTACCATCCATTTCTTTCCCCTGAACAGCCTCAGCTCCGCTCCTTTGTTATACAGAATAGGTTCTACTGGTGCCACCTGAAACTTGGGGATGGAGCAGGAGGAAGAGAGCAAATTCTTTACTTGGGAGTCATTAAGACCTCTCACCAAAGGTGGGCCTTACTCAGACAAAGATTTCTTGCAGCTTCCAGAACAACAATGTCCTCCTATCCCTAGGCAAGTAAAAATGCAGCACTTACTAGTTATGTATACATTTTAACTTCATCTTATCGATCAAACTAGTGGGCACAGGGTTATTATCAACTTGAACGAAACTTTTGCCAGCCTCCATATTAATAAATATGAAACTCAACTTTTATTTAAAACTTGAAACAAACCCCAGTTCTGTTTCATTTTATTTCATTAGTGCCTCCGTATCCACAGGCTTTATTAACTGCTCAAACTGGAAACTAAGCAATAGCCTTTCTAGCACCTACGTGATTTTTAATACATCCTTCAAGGTGAAAAAGACATAACTGCAGGAAGGAGATTATGGACTGAGCCTTTATACTTTATCTCTTGAATCAACAAATTAATATCATGTTTAAATCAGAACCCTAATTGATTAGTTGAGTCATCTAGCAGCTGTTGGCAAAGAAACCCACACATAAATGTATACCGTGATTTGTGGATTTTTCCAAGTATCTAGAACAGAGCAAGCTTTCTTGATTCTTTCATGATGCTGCTAAATAAATTGCAGCATTTTGTTGTCCTGAAAATTTTTCTTCTAAAAGTGTCAAAATCTTCTCCTTTACAGAGTAACATACAGAGGAAATACAGTCAACCAAAAGCTATTGCTTACAGGGAACCTAATATTGAAATGAGTTTTTTAAGGCTCCAAAAGAGAGCTACAATGTCTATTCAGAGCATAACTAGATGACAACATAAAGTGGTAGGATTGATCTTTCTCACTACTAGGTTCTCCATCAATAAGTTTGTACATTTATAAGAGTACTTGAACATTTGACCTCGAACTTCAGTTATTTGTGTGTATTTTTTTTTATACAGAAGTATAAACTCCCTGAGACAATGAGCCACATTTTAGTCATCTTTGCATTCCCTGAAACTGCCTAGAGTGCTTAACATAGTATTTTTCAGGAGACAGTAGCTTTACAATAAATGTATTCATTCAACTTGATTAGACATTGCACTATCTGTAGGATACACTGAGCAAATAAGACAGAGAAGATCCCTGCCCTCATGGAACTAACTTTGTACCAAAGCACGAGAAAGGAATGGACCGTACAGCCATAACAACATGAAAATTATAATATGTCAAAGAAAGGAAATGATTATGATGCTATGAGTGTTAAGAGGGAAATAGAAGAGAGCATATGATGAAGAGGAACTGGGTTGGGATCACTTTAGATAGAGTTCGAGTTAAAGATAGGGAGGCGTGGTCAAATAAGGCTTACCAATAAGGTGATAGTTACACAAGGAACTGAACTGTGAGAATTAAATGCAAAAATGTCATGTTGTCAGGAGCAAAAGTCTCCTAGGTGATTGGAATGGAAGTGCACAAGCCCAGAGGTAGGACAGAACTTGAAGCATTCTGGGGATCGGAAAATATCTGACATGGCTGTAGTTTTGCAAATAATAGAGAGAATGGTGCCGAGTGGCCAGAGTCAGAAAAATGTGAAATCCTACAGGTCATCATAAAGAATTGGAATTACATTGTATGAATAAATTCAAAAGGATTATATATTTCTGTAGATTACATGGTTTTACATATACACGTTCATAAAGATTCCAGTGGAACAGGGAAGGCCAAGATTTGAAACATGGAGACCAGCTTGGAGGCCATGACAGGACTCCATGAGAGAGAAAAATGTGGTTTGGATCAGGAAAGACAGCAGTAAAAATACAGAGAACTATCTAGAATCTGCAGGGTTTGATGATAGCTTACATTTGGGGATAAGAAAAAAGGAAAATTCTTTTTGTGTGTTTTGCTCAAGAAAATGGATAGATGGGCAAGATTGGGAGATATGTAGAGTGTTGACAGAAATCCAAGAGTTCTGTTTCAGATGTTTTAAGGTTTTGATATATAATTAGTCATACAAATGGAGGGGTCAAATAAATAGTTGAATTCTTAAGTCTGAAGCCCAGGAGAGAGTTTTAATCTAGAGATGTGCATTTGGAAATCTTCAGCATATAGATGATATTTAGAACTGAGACTGAATGAAGGTGGCCTAGGAAAGTCAGTGCTGGAAGAGAAGAAGAGGAGCAGAAAGAAGAGGGAAGATGAGGAGAGGAAAGCGGAGGGGTGAGAGCCTAGGTCTCTGAGTACTACATCATTATGAGGTTCAGGAGGGAAAGAGAGCCACTAAATGAGGGCAGAGAGGTAGACAGAGAGGAAAGTAAGCACAGCACTGGCGTGAGAGGGAAAGGAGGTTTATTTGTCGAATTGCATAATTCAGGTAAATACTTCCACATATTCCAGGTAAATAGTATCTAAGTTTAAACTCCCTGGACATTCTCCCAGGCCTTGATTTAAATTACAGTCAGAGTGATAGTCAAGATGGAGAAATTTTCCAGTAGTTTTCTGGCATTCACTTTCTAAAGGCAATTCAAAAGTAAAAGAATCAAAATGATAATAAAAAAATGTTTACAGCCAATTACGTATTTCATCTCCAAAGTAAATAAAATATATTTTTGTTCCTCACAATGGTATTTTTTTTATCTATTATCTTTATCAACAGATAAAAATATCATAGTTCATGAGGTGATGGTGTGACTTTTGATAAGGTGTTTATTTTATCCTAACAATAAAACCTCATCGCGTTATTTTTGTCAGGAGTTTGGATGACACCTCGACACATTATCATCAATTCTACAACAGTGGAATTATATTGGAGTCCGCCGGAAAAGCCCAACGGCCTCATTTCTCAATATCAATTGAATCGTAATGGAACCTTGCTTTTCCTGGGTGGAAGTGAGGAGCAGAATTTCACTGATAAAAACCTGGAGCCCAACAGCAGGTAAACTAAAAGAAAACCGTACCAATCATACAGTAAGATTTGTGTATTTTTCAGGGTTGAAAAAGAATACATGTTTCACCGAAAGTTATTAAATTATTTAATTAATTTCCTCATTCATTAGCTGTTCCCTAACTGATGAAAGCACTAAATCATTTAGTCTTCAAAATACATGAAATTCTTTAAAAAAATAGTCTCCTGTAAAACAGAATAATCTAAACCACATTCCTGAGTGTATAAATGCATGAATATACCCATATAAAGATATAATAGATAGATGTAAATATATAGATATATATGCCTTTTTATGAAAGCAATACTTTCTCTCTTGTTTTGCTTTTTTAAAATTTTTATTATTATTTTAATAGATGTCTGATAAAAGCATGAGAATTTTTTAATATACAAAATCGGCAAAGTATTAAACTTTAAAAATCATCAAATTATCTTCAAAATCATGCATTTCTAAACTAGCAATTAAAGAGATTTAAAGACATTAACAAAATTATTGTAAGAACAGCAAAACTATTTCTTTTCATACAATGTTTTCTCTACTTGCCACAGTGCTTGTAGAGATGAGCAGTTTTAGGGGGAAAAGTTCCACATATTTGCAATTCATTCCCATTCATTTCTCAGCAGAGACAAAATATATCTTACATCAACAGATGTTTTATTGTAGAGAGTAGAGATCAATTTAGTTTTATTGTAGAGAACAGCAGATCAATTTAAAAACATCTTCCTCTAAACATATTTCCCTGAACTCCAACCCATTTAAAAGTGAGGAAGATTAATTTAAATCCTCCACAATCCACCAGTGCACTCCAAGACTTTCCTGAAATCTTCAAGAAAAGCTGTGAGTTACGAGTGGGTTAAAAATAAAGTTGGGAGTGGCTGAAATAGTGATAGTCTGGAGAGAATGTTGCCTGTGCTAGAAAAACTACCAAGTTAAGTTTCTGGCCAGGAAGCAAATAATTTACAATTTGTCACAAATTTAGGACTAAGCAATGGATACAAAAACCAACAATCATTGTTCAATCCTCATGGGTGCTGCCTTATAACATTTTTTTCTTTATACATACAGATACATTTACAAGTTAAAAGCCAAAACTGGAGGTGGCAGCGGTATTAGTGATGATTACATTGTTCAAACACCTTTATGGACACCAGAAGAAATCCGTCCTCCACATAATATCACAGTAATTGGCCCTTATTCCATATTTGTCGCTTGGACACCACCAGGTAAAAAAATAAAACCTGTGTGTGTGTCTGTGTGTATAAAATATTTTAAAGGAAATTAATTGTAAATAAGTATGGAACTGTGAATTTAGTAAATCAAAAGGGCACGGTCTGTCTCTTTGATAAATATGAACAGAATAATGTGAATGACACTCCTGACTGTATGAATGCTTGAGTATATACATACATATAGATATAGATATATAGTCATAGATATATAGATATATAAACCTTTCTATGACAGCAATACTTTTTTTCTTTTTTAAAATTATTATTATTATTATTTCAATAGATTTAGGGAATTCAAGTGTTTTTTTGTTACATGAATAAACTGTATAGTGGTGAAATCAGGGCTTTCAGTGTACCCATCACCAGAATAATGCACATTGTACCCAATATGTAATTTTTGATCCCTCACCCCCTCCCACCCTCCTCTTAGTTTCCAATGTCCAATAAACCACTTTATGACCATATATACCCATTGTTTAGCTCCCATTTATAAGTGAGGATATGTGGTATTTGTTTTGCATTCCTGAGATACTTAACTTGGGATAATAATCTCCAGCTCCATCCAAGTTGCTTTGCTGCAAAAGACATTATTTCATACTTTTTACAACTGAGTAGTACTCCATGAAACATAGATACCACATTTTCTTTATCCACTCATTAGTTGATGGGCACTTAAATTGATTCCATATCTTGGAAATTGTGAATTGTGTTGCAATAAACATTTGAGTACACGTGTCTTTTTGGTAAAATGACTTCTTTTCCTTTGGGTAGATACCCAGTAGTGGGATTGCCGAATCGAATGGTAGGTCTACTTTAGTTGTTTGAGAAATCTCCTTACATTCTCACCAACAGTGCATAAACATTCCCTTTTTGCTGCATCTACACCAATATCTATTGTTTTTTGACTTGTTAATAATGGCCATTCTGACAGGGTTAAGACAGTATCTCATTGTCGTTTCAATCTGCATTTGCCTGATAATTAGAGATGTTGAACATTTTTTATATGTTTCTTGGACATTTGTGTACCTTCTTTTGAAAAAAAATCTGTTCATATCTTTTGCCCACTTTTGGATTGGGGTTATTTGTTTCTTTCTTGCTGATTTGTTTCAGTTCTTTGTAGATTCTGGGAATTAGTCCTTTGTCAGGTGTATAGAGTGTGAATATTTTCTCCCATTCTGTATGTTGTCTATTTATTCTGTTGATTATTTTCTTTGCTGTACAGAAAATTTTAGTTTAATGAAGTCCCATTTATTTATTTTTGTTGTTGCTATATTTGCTTGGAGAGTCTTAGTCATAAATTCTTTGCCTAGGCCAATGTCCAGAAGAGTTTTTCTTATGTTTTCTTCTAGAATTTTTATGGTTTCAGGTCTTACATTTAAATCTTTAATCTATCTTGAGTTAATGTTTGTATACTTTCAAGTTCCAGAGCTTAAAAATCTGTTTTCTTACTCATCTATATCCAAGGCAAGTCATATATGTTAGAATTACCTTAAACATTCAGTTCCACAGGACCCCTTAGATTGGATCATTGGCATTATATTGTTCCCTCTATATTATATCAGTGAATGGAAAATTTGTAAAGATAGTAGCTCACTCTATCTGTGTACCTTGGGTTGTGACCAGTTATGGTAACTGAATTTTATCTTTCTGAGCCGTATAGCCTATGTTGAGACATTTAGTCACTATTGAGCTGTCTTGTGATTTAGTGCATTATTATTATATACTTTGAAATAAGCGTCATCCTCAGCTAAAATCCTGATTGCATTAGCACTGCAGAGTAAAGATAGAGTGAAATCTGCTTGCCCTATCTTTTAACAAAAAGGACACATGGAGGACTTTTCAAGTAAAATTTAAAACTGATTAAGGTGTTAAATGCACTTCAAAAATAGGTGATTTTATTTTTAATATTTAATCTTAAGATTAAATTGAAACAAACTCTATGGTTCCCGTCAGAATAAGTTTAGCTATAGTTCAACATGGTACTAAATAATTGCTTAACAGGCATTTTGGCCATCAGAAGATCCATTCCATAAAATAATTAGCAACCACATAGTTTTCATTGAATTGAACAGTCACAATAAGTAATATTATACAGTTGTAAAGATAATGTAAATATCTAATGTATAAAACTTAAGTTCTCATAAACCAAACTCCTTCTGATATCATAGTCTAAGATCAAAGAGAAGATTCTTTTTTTTACTCAAATTCACAGAAGAAAATTTACCAAGAGCTTTATAAACAAAGAAAAATTTGAGCTGCTCTAAGATATTAAATCTACATGATTTTACCCACTTTTGTTTTAAAATAAATATATAACATATTAAATTAAATAGAATATAAAGGAATAATTAATAGTGGCAATGTGTGTTATAAAGTGTTATGTAATCTTTAAGTTTTAGGAACATAGATATTCTTGTACTCTGTTGTTAATTTCTATGGAGGAAAAGATATATCTTCTGCTGTGCGAAATACACAAATTTATAGTCCCCTTTACAGAATTGATTTCAATTTTCATGAAATAGGATTGCTATCTTTTGATTTTATTTTTTAGCATATTTCTCCATGGCATTTTTATAGTGCTACTGTGTTTTCGTGCCACAAAGTAAAACGAGGCTGGATGAAACCAATCTGAGACCAGATTCAGTCTATTGACTGGAGACTTTTGAGATTCAGAACATGGTCTTCTACAACCCAAATTCTCAAAGAACAGCAAGGGAAAGTCCGGGATAATAATCAAAGTTGACAAGTCTCTCGCCATATGATGAGGAAGTCCCATGATTTTTCATGCTATCTGTTACTTTAACATTATTACACATATAAATTCCTTTGCTAATCTGAAGACTTCACACTCAGTACAGACTTAAAAATATATTTATTTTATGACAACCAAAGTAAGACAAAGGAGAATGCCTGGATTCATACCCCAGTATTGCCACCAATTAGCTGACCTTAAATAGTTCATTTATCTCTCTAGGCCTCGATTTTCTCCATCTGTGAAATGGAGATAATAATAGTACCTACATGTAGGGTTGTTGTAAAGACTGAATGAAGTAATTTATGTAATTGGCATATATTATCTGGTTCTGTATAATATTCTATAGATAGTGATGATTATTATTTGAAGAATTAAGTTTTTCGTTTACTTGCTCATTTTTAAGATGTATTTGCTCCAACATTTGTTAGGTCTCAAGGCCCCACTTTTCAAAATGATTTTTATAACTGCGTACTGCAGGATTAGGGTAGTAAATTTTCAAGACTTCTTTCAGATTTCCCAGCATTATGTCATTTTTTTCTTTGAATTCAGCATCACATTTTTGTGTTTTATGTATAATGTTTCCATTTAGGACAGTATCATTGTGGAATAAAACACAATTTTTGCTTGTTTAATATAACCTTAACTCTCACCTACCTGGGCTTTATAGAAATTGTTCATAAACAATGGACTAGGTCCAGCCTAGGCGATATTGTAGAATTACTTTATACACTAACTCTGACCATTTCACCAATGGTTAATAAATCCACAATATCCAGACCTGTCAATCTTTTTGTTTCAAATGCACAAAACCCATAACAGAAATCATGTAATATATGGAAAGATTAAAATCTTAAATTAAACCTTTTTCCTAGTGCCTAGGAGGATTTCCAACTCTGCAAACAGTCAGATGATTTTAACTTGTGTATAATCTGCAGTTGATTTTATTAGAAAGAACCTCATGCTGTGTTTTGATTTGGATAATAAAAACATTTTTCTGTTCCTGAGTAGTCACAAATATATATTTTAAACTGAAAGAAAACAACCTTGTTGTAAGTGGAGGTTATTTGCTCACAGTCAAGAGTTCTCTAGATATTCATCATACTGCCTGCTATTACAATACGATTACATCATAGGCAGAACTGCATACCTGAAGTTTCCAAACCTGAATGAACGTTAGAGTCACCTAGAAAGCTTTTGCAAAGACAAATTCTCAACCCCAGGTTTGCTGAATAAGAATCTCCTGGGATGGAGTCAAGAAATCTAGATGTTTTTAACAACTCCCCATGTGACTTTGATGTGCTACCAAGTTTAGGAAGCTTGGATCATACACCAAGCAAAAGGGGGCAATTACCATAATGCTCGGAAAACATGAATCAAACCAGTTTCTCTTTACTGTCCAAAGCTAGAATAGTGGTTAAATTAATTGATTTCTTTCCCAGGCATTTTGTTTTGTAGTCAATATGAACAGAGAAATCTCAGCCAGGTAAGTTGCTGGGAGAAAAAGTCTATGTGGTTACTTGGCAACAGAAAAACAACTGAGGCAATTAACTAGATTTGCAGTTTTGAAATTATTGTTCTAATGCTAGGGAATATGTGAGACTCTCTGGAGGAACAGTACATGGGACATTGGTAGCAAACATCATGTACATATACATTCATATTACTTGTTATATTTGCCATTTTTTAAGTTCCTGCTATGTGCCAAACACTTCTATACATGCTTTCCCTGCCTTATCTCAGTTAATTCCTATGCAAACCCTAAGGAACTGGTAATATCATTATCCCCATATTAAGAAATTTCAGTCTCGAAAAGTAATGCAATATGCTCAAGGTCACACAATACGGCCAGGATTCAAATCCAGGTCTGCTCTCTGCTACTGTCTTTTAAGAGCAATTTTTTCCTATCTTTGACTTAAGTCTTAAGTCCAAATCAAACTTTTCAATTTTTGCCCAAAGTCTCTCAGATTTATGATGGATCAACTATGCTTTTTGAAATAGTAGCCCAGAGGGCCAAGAAACAGAGCTAGGTGCTGGTGAAAACGAAAGGATTCTAGGAGAATAATGTTTTGCTGGGCATATCAAGACCAGAAGAATTAATTGTGGGAAATGGTGAGCCCCACGTGGCAACAATTATCTCCTACAACATGAAGGAACTCGTAACCACAAAGCTTCACCTATCCCCGTGAAAAGTCTAGAAGGAATAGGCATGACTTAACAAAACTAGATTCCAAGTGCAGGGAGAGAGTCATATTTCAAATTTCTACAAAGAGATTATTCAAACACTATTTTAAAGCCTTGGTAAATATTCTTCTACCTCCCAGGTATACCAATCCTGGTCCACTTTACCTCGTTATGCCTTGATAAATGTCAGTAATAATATTACCAAAACACTCCAAGTTCTAGAAAATCAAGATTTCTACTCTTGTGTACCATTTGTACCTCCAAGTCAGATGATATGCAAACAACATATCCTTATAAAATTTTGACTGAATGAATGGAGGAACAAAATAGTGAGTAATCTTTCAAAATTTATCATGCAGGCAAATATAAATTTTGAATGTTCTACTGTTTAAAATTATTCAAATGCTTGATTTCCTATTAAAGCCCACCCTCCCTCCACATTAACTTAACCTTACACACACAAACACACACATACACACACAAATATATATATATTCCTAATTAAAGACAAACAGGACACATACACATTATTTTTCAAAGACTATTTTTTGTCTTGTGGTTGCATAATTTTTTTCACTATACAGAAAAGGAAGTGTTGGTTTCTATGTGAAATGAATCTGGCAATTTAGTTGCCAAAAAATTGGCAACAATTCCTCTACTGAGAAATAATTTTAATTAATATCACTTAAGAATATAAATGCTTTTTATTAATCAAGTTGTGATTAAAGGTTGTTTAGCCACAATATGGCCTATTTATAGACATTAGACATCTTAGCATTCAGTTAGTTCATCAGCTGCACTGTATTAGATCAGATACTATCCATTTAACATCAAAATTGACATTAAGCTTTCTAAGGAATTTGAATTGCATTAATTAGGATGATTCACCATTGACAATTGTTTCACTTTTCTTATAAGTGCAATAACCCAATGACAAGGAGTGGTGAGTTTCGGAAGAAAATATAAAACTCACGTCAGTGATTTGCATTTTATTTTTCATGCTAATAAATGTATCTTACATTATTGAGTTTTAATATATTCTAGGCATTTTGCTAAGAGATTAACATGTATCTCATTTAACGCTCATAATAATTTAATATAGTATATCCTATTGTTTTCCCCATTTGACTGATGAAAAAAGTCAATTTAGACATTCTAAGCTATTTTCTCTAGGTTATTCATCAAGTGGGTATCAGCGCAGAGCCAACCCACATGGATCAGACTCTAAATTCTAAGGTCAAAACCACTGTGCTATATTTGCTCACTATTTTTTTTTTTACCTAAACAGTACAGAAAGCAACTGATTTTTTATGAGTTCTACTGTGATTCAATTCAAAAGCTAAAAAAAAAAAAAACAAATTTTGCTTTAGATGTAGAAGACATGAAGGACGGTATAATCCAAGGGTAATCCATCCAGTAACCCAGTAGGGTCATTTTATTTGTACCTTAAAACTTCATGGGATGAAATTCACTTGCCTTTGGGTAGATTAATTTCTCTATTCATTTAAGTAACATGGAAATATTTACTGAGCCCCTTTCAGGGGCAAAGCATGATGCTGGACACCCTGAGAGTTACAAAGAGAAATAGAGACACTGTCCTTTCTATCAATAACCCTACCATGGAGTAAGGTAAAAAAAAGGCATAAAATGATAACTATTATATAACCTGTATCAAATTTCTGCGCAATTGTCATGGACCTGTTCCAGAGGGTCCTATTTCACTTCCACACCCCCAAAAAGGCGTAATCAAGATACCCCTACCTATACAGAGCAAAATTCAGGCTGATTTGTTAAAGGCACTATGTTAAGCGCAACCAGTGTTTTGAAGGAAATGCCGCTATCAAACTGAATTAATAGTTTCTCCTCTTAGAATTGTTCCTGCTCCAGCTCCTAAAAAAAGATTTAAAAAAGGATTATTTGATTGACTTGTCCCATTGTAAAGTATGCACCTGCTGTGAAATGAAGCCATGGAGAAAAAAAAAAGAAAGTTGAATAATTTAACTTTTTTATTTGTAAAGATAATCAGGGTTTTTCTGATTACATCTTAACTTCATAAATGTTAAATAACCTATCAGCATCTAGTTGTTGTAAATTATGAAAAGGAGCATTGCAAGGAATATTAACCAACGAAATCCTTGTTCTTTAGTGAACAAGAAAATGTGTTATGGCAGCTTGTCATTGTGCGACTGGTAACTTTGACACCAAATAACAAAACTGCCATTTGCGCTTAGGGTAAATTGGTTCACTTGAGCTTCCACTGCTCCTCTTGCTCTGACATAAATTTATGAACTCGGGAACTAACCAAGTCGTGTGGCTTCCCAGCTGACTTTAACAAATATGCCCATTTCATTTCATTTAGTCATCAGAATACCAGGGGGCTCAGTCGTTTCAGACTCGTTGCAGATGGTATAGGGTTTGCAGGACACAAGAGACTTTCATGTCACCATCCTGTAAATTATGACAGTCTCTACTGTCATAGGGCCCTCTTTCCTAAATGCATGTCAGTGTTTGACATGTTCACATGCTTAGAGGAACATTTTCTGTTTCAACACCTCACAGGTATATGTAAAGCACATTTATTTCCGATGAATCAAGATGTGAAAAATACATTTTCCAGGTTCATGCTTTGGCTGGCCGTGTTTAAACTAGATCAAGATTTTGTTTATACTTGAAACGTGAGAGAAGTACAATTTTATTCACTGACCCCTCTGGGAGTCCTGTCCTTTTTAGTAAAGTTTCCTCTTGAAGGATGAAAGGCATTGAAGTAGACCAATAGGTACAGACTGAAGACATACAATAAAAGCAACCTCAGATGAATTACAGGGAAGACCACTCCAAATTACTACCAAGAATGAATGATAGACTATCTTCATAGGAATGCAGCTTGATATCATATCCAAGTGCACATAAAAGACAAAACTAGATAAGAAAATATTGTTATGAAGACATTTACTTGAATGAATATAACATTTATTTGTAATTGGAATAGGAACTTTATACGAAAAATGGGTTCGAAAGTGTTTGAAGGCATATAAAAATCATCTATTTTTGCTTTTTTAATTTCATTTTGTTTCATTCAATATTGTTTTACAGAGATGTCTATTATTTATTAAACACTTTCTATGTTGCATAAATATATTAAAATGCTTTACATATATTTTTTAATTTAATCCTCACAACTCTTTATGAGGTGGCTATTAGTAACATCATTTTCCACATCAAGGGACCAACGTTCATAAAGTTTAGTTAATTTGCCAGTGGTCACTCGGGAAATAGGGGCAGAAGAAGGATTTGATCTGTCTGACTCCACTCCGTGGTTTGTCTAGTTCAACAAGAACGACGGCATATTTTTCATGAATGTGTGTTTGCCAAACTTTTCTAAGAGATCTATCCTAGAAACAAAGAAGACAGAATGTACATGCAATCCCAGGAGGTCTGAAAACAGAGCCTGAAGCAATCATCATAAGCTTGCAATTTCTTTATAAGGTGTTGCTTTCTAGCATGTAAATTTTGTATTGTATTCCACTGCGTTTGTCTTCATCCAAAAAATAATCTGTTATACAATTTATCATTTTGGAAAATGTCTTCTACTAATCTCATTGGTTAGAGAGTGGCATACTGTTATATTTCAGGATATTAGGGATATCTGAAGAAAACTAACCCCAACAACAGGCTCAATGCCCAGGCAATTCTTCCCCTTTTCATTTTGTCATAAATATATGGGCACAAACAACAACCTTTTTTTCCACTGCTTTACAGACTACGACAGGATGACAATAAGGATAAATGCCCAAAACAGGAGGTGGGGTGCTGTGCCTTTCTACCATTGTCTGGACGGAGATTTCCATGAGCATCTTTTCCTGCTGAAGGGTCGAATTGGAAATGGAGAGGGTTCCTGATTCATTCTTCAATCTTTTTTACTACCTCAAGCAACACTCTCCAAAGAACATTTTTAGTAGGGAAGGAAAAAAAAAAAAAGCAATATAATTGTGCTTCAGGAAGAAAATGAAGCACAATTATATTGCCTTTTTTTTTTTTTTTTTTTAACTCTAATACATTAATTAAATTTTCCTTACCCTTGGATGAACTGATTCTCAAATGGTCTCACAATCAATTCTCTTCATCCAACTCTTGAACTTCATTTTAATTACAGTAGTCTTGTTGGAAGCAGTAAAAACATTCCCAATTTTGTCTTGCAGTTGAGAATTAGGCCTTGAAGAATATTCTCTAAATAGGCCTCTTTTGTGTACTCACTATACTAGTAAAGAGAAAAATTAATGTAGTCAAGTTTTCTAGGCATTTAATCTTCATCATGATATCTTTTTTTTTCTTCATGGAGAAAAAATAATATAGAACTATTACCTGAGACTAAACAGAAGTGTTATGGGCCAGGCCAACTTTTCATCCTATGAGATTACCCATGTTGAATGCATTTTAAAGCAATAGTGAGAGACTAGAATTACGTGGTCCTTTGATTACATTATGAATAGTACTCTTCACCACACTGGTATATCAGCATAAACTTTTTCTGCTATCACACAGTTGGTTTACTCTGAAGTGACTGTAGAGTTTTTAACTCTACAACTGACTAGCAAAAATTCTAATCATTCACCATACATATATTATTCTAGTCTTGGATGTTTTAGAAAAATAAACTCACACTCAATTTTTGTGAACAAGCAAAACTGTTTGGTTTCCCTCTCTCAGACAGGGAGATCATACGTTTCCCAAATTTTGCAAGTAAAAGTATTGTTTCAAAAAGATGTACACTAAATCCTCACATAATGTCATTGACAGGTTCTTGGAAACCACACCTTTAAGGGAAATGACATATAAAAAAACCAAATTTGACCACAGGCTAATTGATATAAACAAGATTAAGCTCCTAAGACATATTTCTGGTCCCCAAAACATCACCAAACTGCTAAAGACCAAAACACTTGTAATATTAAACATTGAAATAAATTTGTGAGCTCTACATACATTAACTAAAGATTAATAAAAACAAGTAAGATAATTATTTACCTGCTCATTCCAGTTCAGGGTGGTGGTGGCCTCTCCAAGCAGCTCAGGGTACAAGGCTGGAACCAGCCCTGGACAGGATGCCATCGCATCGCTGGGCGCACTCACATACACACACCCACACTCACTGACACCGGGGCCACGTGGGCACACCAGTTCACCTAATAACATAGCTTTGGGATGTGGGAGGAAACTGGAGGACTTGGAGAAAACCCATGCAGACATGGGAAAAATGTGCAAATTCCACACAGACAGTGCCCCCTGCCGGGAATCAAAATGTTTTTCTCATCAACATTTTAATGAAACGACACTGAACAAAGCAAAATGGAGGACCTCCTGTATTTTGTTCTTGTCTTTGAATATGCTTTGACATGAGCCCATAAACATCTAGAATATGTGTATCTCAGATTGGGAAACTTGGTCTTCAGTACTTTAAATATCCAGCTATGATTTTCTTGTTCCATCAACAGTAATTCTGACGTTCATCATTTGTTTCCGTGCATCTAATCAGTCTCTTGTAGCCTGGGCAACAGGGAGAGACCCTTTCTCAATAAATAAATAAATAAATAAATAATCAGTCTACAAGAACTATTCTGCCTGTCTACACATGTATTCTCAAAACTATATTGTCATTTTTTCTCCAGTTGTCCTACTCCAAGACTCGATTATCTAGAAAGAGCAGAAATCTAGAGAGATAAGCTTTGGTATCAAATGTGCCTGAGTTCAAGTCCTAGCTTCCCCAATTAATCAATGTATAATCTGAATCAAGTTACTTAACATCTCTGAACTTTAGTTTTCTCATCTTCAAAAAAATATATAGTAAAAATATTTACCATCCAGCATCGTCCTAAGGGTTAATTCATTCATTCAATCAACATTTATTGAGCTGTTGCTTTCTGCTAAAATCTAGGCACCGAAACCACATTCGGGAGAACAAAGCCCCTAACTTACAAAGTTGACATTCTAGTGGTATTAAAGGGGATGATGCCTGCTACCTGGCAGGGGTGCAAGGAAATGACTGTCCTTGTTTGGGCTATTGTGACAACCACTGTAATGACGTTCAGGCTGGTCTTCCTACCTGTTGTCTCTCAGTTTTTCAATCCATCGTTCACCTGCCTGCAATGTTATCTTCCTAAGGTTGACTCTTGTTTATACCTTCGAAGTTTCCTTGTTGTTGATTATAAATAAAGTCCAAATTTTTGGCAGAAAGAATTAATAAAATTCAGTAGTCACTTGAGTTTAGGAATGAATAAAGCAGAGTCAACCCTAAGGTTCTTACCCAAAGGCCTTCAGCTTCAGGAAATAGGAAGATAGCGTTATCACTAACTGAAAGAGGAAATCCAGAAAAAAGAACAGGTTTGCAAGTGGAAAATACAGCTAATTCTTCTTGGGACCTGTTGAGAGTGAGATTTCTTTGGAATATCTATGTAGAAATATCTAGTAGGCTGTTGAAAATATAAATCTGGAATGCAGGAGAGATACGAAGCCAGGTATAAGAATTTAGTAATTGACGATAGAACAATAGTAGCTTAAGCTTCTAGAACAAATGTAACAGATAGTTTAGCTATGATGCTCTAAATTTAAAATAAAAATTCTTAGTCTAGATGCCAAAATCAGCACAATCTGGCACCTTTCCTGAGGAAACAATTGATCGATCAATCCTTCTAAAGTTAATCAATATCTCCTTCAGAGACTTCTTTTTCATCCATCCTACACAAAATTCTTAGCATTTTTGGTTTGTACTAACTCTTCTACCTCTTAAACATGTGGCCCACATAAAAGCAAAATCACATTTCGTTCTTTAGACTTCACCTCTCTTAGGTCATTGAGTTCTGTGCTAGTTTCTCAGTAATGTTGTCTATAGATTCCATTGTTTCCAGAGTAAAGACAAACTTAGTTAAATACTACAAAGGTAAGTAACTAAGCCCATAAGTACTATACTTTTCTCAGATCAAGGAGAAAATTTAGTAAGAAACTCCATTATATTCTTTATTCAAAACCCAAATCCTCTTCTTGAAAAAGTATGCATATTGTTCATGACCATGAACTTAACAGGCATGTAGTTCTATGAATAGAATGTGAAGAGGCTAAAATGATAAGACTTCCTTTCTTTAGGAAGCAAAGGTAAAAAACAACAATCATTGGACCCAAATTTCATATGTGTTTAGATCCATAAGTCTCACTGATAATGAACTCTGCCGACTCAATAATTAATGCACTGGGAATTCTCTAGGTAGCCTATGATTTGGATATTTTATGGGCTATTACGTCAAGGATCCATGTCAGGTAGGATGCATACACAATGCTCTACAGAAAAATTATTATCACAAACAAAACTGGTGTTTTTAATGTACTTTAAGTAAGATTAGGAAAAAATATATCACCGTTTCTAATTGCCTTATATTTTGAAAGTGAAATATGCCTTCATTTTTATTTGCCAATAGAGTAGATCTTTTAATAGAGCTATTATCCTTTTTTAAAATAAGTGATACACATTTCTTACTTTTGGGATATATATCATAATGTTTTCTAGCATAAGTTTCAGGTAGCTTTTAATTACTATATTAATCAGTAATCTACCCTTCAATTGCAAAATTTTAAATATGCATTGTTCTTAAAGGAAACACATTGTGTTGACCATTCTGTATAACATACATACATGCTCTCTCTCTCTGTCTTTAAAGGGATCCTTATCCCCCAAATTCCCGTGGAGTACAATGTTTTACTCAGTGATGAAAGTGTAACACCTCTGGTCTTCTCTGCTGGTCATCTTCAGTCTACCCTTCTGGAAAATTTGACTCCATTCACACAGTATGAGATAAGGATACAAGCATGTCAAAATGGTGAAAGTCTTTCAGACACTTGGCTTGGGTTTTTTTGAAAAAGTATTTCATAAAAAAAAATTTCATTAAAAAGGAATAGATTCTCAGTTCAAATACAAAGACTAACATTTCATTTCTTATTTGTAGTGGACTGTTTACCCAGAAAAATCAGAGCCTGGCATCGAGTGAAGCATTATGCATTTCTGCACATTAAATCATGAATATTTAAATATATTAAAATGGTGGTTTTGCAAAGTCTTGTTTTATAAGGCCCTTTAAAAGAAAAACACCTAGCTCACATAAAGGAGTCATTGGTAATATAAAACAAAATGAGTATTACAAAAATTTCATAGAAAATGTATTTACCTTGGTTTTATTTAAATTTTATTCATGAAGGGGAAGTGAGAAGTTATTTAAAAGTTGAGTTACATCCAAATGAATCTTACATATTTTACAATGCTTCCTAAACCCTATTTCATGTACATGAACTGTCAACTTGAGTTTCATGGCTTAGACTGTGGTCAGTGAAATTATCATCTGTGTTGTCTTAAGGAAGAGCCTCCCCCAATCCCTTCATCTCTCCTAATGGATAATTAGTTAAATGTAAATTGAGATTTAGGAGGAGAGAACAGGAATCAAGAGAGCTATACATTAATTATTTTATCTCCATTTTACATTAAACAGAGAGATTGATAGAGACATACTAATATGTATACGTTAGTATATATACACATATATTAGTATATCATATATTATATATACACATATATAACAGATGATATATATGATATATAAAATATAACACCTAAGTGCTAAATAAAGAAAAGACATAACTCATATTGGTGTACAAAACATTTTGTTCACCTTAGCTTAAAGAAATTTACCAATCTGATGCTCAGTGTGTAGTTGGAACTCCTGTGTTACAGATCCTTAGGAATTTCTGTTTCTAAACGAGTGCTGGCTCCTGTAGAGCTGCCTAGGATTAGGAATTTCGACTTTGCTATGCTGAATTCATATCAGAAATTGCAACTCAGTGTGTCCACTTCTTTCTACAAACCAGACCATGACGTCTTTGTTGGAAGACTGTTGCTTTCTCTGATCTGGTCTTCTGCTGATCAACATGAAAATAGCTTTAAATTAATGTTTCTTGATTTAAGTGCAAAATCAACTTCTGCATCTTTATGTCCCTGAAACTGTACTATTGAGGTACAATATCTTTCAAATTAACTGTTTGATTCCTGTGTATTTGAATAATGGTCCTTTGTTTAAAATATCAGCAAACATAAAATATTAAGAGCATACAAAATATGTAGCTCAGATATACACTTGTGAAATTCAAGTGCACTATCACTTTCTGGTTAGAACGACTGCAGTAAACTAAGCAAACTTTAGTTCGGACAAGCATATGCTTTATTATTTTTGCCTGTAGAAATATATGGTTAACTAGTGGGTTTTCCAAAAATGATTCTCTATTTAAATGTTCAAACCCTGTATAGATTGATATTATTGGTCTAAAATACATATATAATTATATACAAAAGTTCAGAAAATTAAGTTTCATGGTATTCCTTATCCTTTTAATATGCATATGTTACTCTTTCTCTTGCTTGACAAATTACTAAAGACTTCAATTTTTTTTTTCAAGGAGGTTGTGGAGTTAGCAGTAAAATGTTTGTGAAAACATCTGAAGCAGCCCCATTGGATCTTAATTCCCCTGTTCTTAAGGCACTGGGGTCAGCTTGCATAGAGGTTAAATGGATGCCACCTAAAAAACCGAATGGAGTCATCATCAACTACTTTATTCACAGGTAAGATTGACTATTACTATTACTTTTAGTCATTTAAGAAGGTGTCCTATTCCAGAACTGCAGAATCAAGTATGTTTTCTATTTCCATAAGAGAATGGATGGGAGTTCATGTTTTTTGAAGCACCTACTGGTGGGGACTAAGAGTGGTGCTCAAACTTTTACACAGTAACATCATCCTAGGAAAAAGGCCACAACTACTGTATCACATTTTTGGTTGCGATCTGGTTGGAAGCTGAGACCTCATAGCCCATGAAGCCTTGTGTTTGGTGAAGCGATAGATCAATTTTCTATAGGCTCACTGACCAAGAGAGCCTAGTTTTTCCAGAGCAGGAACCAGATCTGCGATGAGAATTCTAAGATTTCTTGTCACGTATTGTGTTGAGATTCAAAAGATGGTACTTTTCATACTAAGAAAGAGTGGCTGTACTCTCCAGCTCCCCTTCTGTTTTAATGAATCTCCACTCGTCAGGTTAGGTAGTGTGAATGCAGCTTGTTTTCACCATCATGTGCAGAATTTATTGAGTGTGTCTACCTAAAATAAGAAAAAGAAGGAAAGACACAGAGGATGGGGAAAAGAAAAGGAGACAGATTGAGAAAAGAGAGAGAAGAGAGACACAGGGAATGAAGGGGAAAGAAAGATAGACCGTGGGCATTCTGGTTGGAAGGGTATTTTGCTCTCTGATCTAGTCTTCACCTGATCAGTGTGAACGTTGCCTTAGATTAATGTTTTCTTTGAATAAATAATGAACGGGGAGGAGAAGGAGAGGGAGACAGGGAGGGAGGAAAAGAGGAAAGAAAAGAGAGAAAGAATGAGAAAGGGAGGGTGCAGGAGGTAGAAGGGAGTGGGAAAGGGAGAAGGAGGGAAGGAAAAAGTTAAATGCAGACAATTCAGGGGGCAGAGAACCTGTCAACTGAGAGCTTGCTCTCTAAGACTGAAAACACAGACGCTGGAAGACATACAGGGCTTGCAGATTGGATACCCCACTCCAAAAACAATGTATTCACATTAAGCATACAAAGAGCAGCATAGTTCTTCTCCGATCCTCTTCCCCCTCTTCAGCGTCCTTTGTTAGTCTCTCCAGCAGCCCAGGCCTTCCTTTGCTTCGGTCCTATGCCCCGGACACTTAGTGAATCCTAGTTTAGGGTCCTCTCAAAACTTCAGATATTGAAAAACTTTGATTCAGATCAGTCTTTAGTGATGAGCTAAGGGTTTGTTAGAGACATTATGAAAAAAGAAAGTATTATTGCATTTCTGTTTATGTAAATGACATTACCAAAAAGGGAGCAGGCCAAATTTCTTCCCAGTAGACATTAATTTGAAGAATAATATTTCTGATTCAAATACACATGAACATGTAAAAATGGCTAATGTGAATTTACATTTTACGCTAAGCACATTAGTGCAGGCTCTAAAATGCCCATCCTCTTGAAATAGTTTTCTTTCATCTACTTAATGCTAATTGTATGAGAAAAGCACATCAAATTCCTATTCTGAATAAAGGGAAATAGAGTATCTATTATAGACCAGGACGTGGCTTCAATCTGTTGGTTTTGTAAATAAAGCTTATGATTACAGTGACTATTCCATGGCAGCTATAGAGAGGGAAAACAGGAAATATAATGCAGAAAGCCCGCTTCAATGAAAAATACTGTAAATTGAATTTGACAGCATTTGATGGCATTTGATTATTCTAGTCACAGCCAAACAATGATATAAAGAGTAATATGAAACAGAATGTGTTACTGCCTAGCAGACTCAAAAGCAATAAACCTTCCTCCAATGTGACACAATCACTTCACAATCATAATTGTAGCCTGTTTGATACCTTTGAGTACAGCGGAAGGGCACTGACTGACATAGATACATTTTGTTTTTTATTTAAAGTGAAATGAAAATGGCACACCGGGGCTCCAGATACAATCGTTATATTCACCTCCATAGGCATGAATCACTTGGCAGTTACTTCAGCTGAAGTTTAAATGTGCTTAGACAACAACAATCTCAAATTTTTCTTAGATAGCTACAAAAAAAAAATCAGAAATTTGTAAGGACAGAAATAGAATGTAGACACATAGTTCTTTTTCATTCCAAGACGGCATGGAGCCCCTTAGATACTTATAGCCACAAGCCTGCAGTATTTCTGAGGAGGTTATGGCATGTAATTCCTGCTTCATCGCTTGCCTCCTCTTTCTTCTGTCGCCACCAAAGGAAACACATTTAGCTCAAACCAAAGATGGGGTTTGGCCCATGCAGATATTTTCATTAAATTGTAGGAAGCCAACTTGCCAATCTCACTTGAAAATGATGGTCCCTGTTCTCACAGACACCCCAGATCATTTTCTCTTCTGTAATTCTCTTCTACTGTTTAAATATTACCTCTAGATATATTACCCTATTAAAAAGTGCCTGCCTTAATAAAGAAAAAAGATGTTTAAGGCTTCAAAACCAAAATAAAATAACCTAGTACGAATAAACTATTAATGGGATTGCTTCTGCTTTGTTTGTTAATTTGGGCTACTTTGTTGACTTGATGTAAGCCACAAAAAAATATTTCTTATAAAGTATTTTTTTAATTTTTTTCTTTTATTTTACACTTTCCAAACAGCAGATTTTATTTATTTGGTTTGTTTTATTTATTTATTTATTTTAGAGACAGGATCTCACTCTGTCACCAGGCTAGAGTGCAGTAGTTTGATCATAGCTCACTACATTCTCAAACTCCTGGCCTCCAGCTATCCTGCCTCAGCCTCCCAAGTAGCTGGGACTACAGACGTGTGCCACCATACCTATAAAGTTTTTTGATAAAGAATAGGGGCAATGTTTCAGTCAGTGTTTTGCAGCCTATTTATTGACAGGATATAGACAAGGCCATCCGGGGCATTTGCTTCCAGCTTACAGTGAGTTTGGCTTGTATAGTAATGATTCTAAGGTATTCCCCCTTTATCTTATCTCTGTAACCTTGCAAATGACAAAAATCTCATCACTTCATCCACTAAGTCCATCAAACATGTTATCTCAGGACTTTACAAAACACATAATAAAGTAATCTCCTCCCACTGGGAGCTTCCATTTTAATAGAGACAAAATTGCTTGGGGTTTATTACTTTCATGAGCTTTCTCTTTAAATAAATGAAAAGATTTGATCAATGTACATTGAAAGACAAAACTATACAAAAATATTCTGTAAACAATGTGAAAATAGAAACAAATGATGAAGCTTCCTTCTGAGTATTCAGTAGGATTTGAAAGGATAAAACCTGAGATAGTTTTGAAGGATGTATGATATGGAAGGGTATTCCAAGCAAGGAACCAAAAATAATTTTATATAATGGACCATTAAGCTCATAGATTTAACTAAGAAAATGTGAGCATTGTACCAAAGGCAAAGGAGTTTTGATGTAATTCAATTTGTGTTGTATGGAAAGATAGATATAAATATTGAAATAGATATACATGTACAAATATGTACTGATCTATTGAGAGAGATATAAAAATCTCTGAGATCTGAGCCCTATTATCAACGATCTTCACTATAGTGGGAGATACAAGACAAGCTAAATAAACAAACAGAAGAGTGCAATACGATCCGAGAAGTAGAAATATTTACCAGAAAATTTAGAGGAGAGAAGAATTCTGTGTCTAGAATACTCATAGAGGACTTCATGAAGTTGATGTCATTGAGACTAAGCCTTACAAAATAAAAATTTAATGACTATTTAAATTGTAAAAGAAATATATTTGTTGGAAAAAAGTTTTAACAGTACAGAAGATTACTAAGGTTATTATCCCTTCTTTTGACTTACCCATGGCATATATAATTTCCATCAATAGAAGTGACACTATTGATTTTATTATATTAACATTTATGTTTTCTATTTGTATTTTTTACATAAAAGAAATCATATTGTCGATACCATTCTGCAATTTTTTGAGCATTTGGTAAGAGATATGTATATCTCACACACCTCATTTCTTGAAATGACTCATCAATATTCCATTATATGGATGTGTATCATCTATTATTTAGCCAATACTTTGCTGATGGCAAGATACGTGATTTCCAGGTTTTCATTACTACAGCAATTCTCCAGTCAACATCCTTACAATAAGTATATGGAGAATTATTCTTAGTACTAGAAATACTGGGTCAAACTTCTGTGCATTTAAAATTTTTAGAGATTGCTAAATTGTCTTCCAAATATAGCATACAAGAATTTCTGGTTCTAAAAACTCCTCTTAATACTGGGTCTTATCAATCTTTCAAATCTTTGTCAGTTTAGTATTTTAAATAGCACATTATTATTCTTTCAATTAAAGTTTGGATCATCATATGTAAGGGTATTCATTTATTTCCAATATTTATTTGCTATTTGAGTGTGAGTATATGTAATATATTATACATTCTCAAACATTTTCTATTGGATAGTTTCTTGTTAACTTGTCCATGCTCTTTTTATATTAAGGAAAGTCTCTCTTTAGTGATTGTGTCAAAAATAACACATCAATTATTTCTTCCAGTACTTTTATGACTCTCCTCCTTATTTCTATATATGGAATTAGTTTTGTTATAAGAAATAAAATAATTCATTTTCCAAAAAGAATATTATTTAGTTTTTCAACATTATTTTATAATCGACTGATTTTAAATGCCACTCATACAAAATTCCCATGTGTCATGTGGTCAGTTTCAGGACTTTGCATTCTGTTTTGTTTGTGGTAGATAGAATTTCAGCAAGCAGAGCCTGAGGGCAAAGACGTCTTAGGTGAATAGAATCAATGAAATATGCAAAATTTCCAAACTAAAACAGGATTCCGGGAATGGCCAGATTTGGCTGGAGTCTTTTTTGCTTTTTCTAGGGGCACAGCAATATGCCTAATATGATTATGCTTTTCTTTAAATAGATAGTATATTTTTTATATTTATATATGTATGAAAAATGTCTGGAATGTTAAACACAAAAATAGTGTTAACAGCGCTTACCTCTAAATAAGTTAGGGATAATTCTTTTAAATACTTCTGTTTTTGTTCATCTATATTTGCTAATTATTTTTTGCAATCAATATATCACATGGTGTAATAAAGACAAAATAATAAATTCAGTGAGTCCAGATGCAAATCTGTCATCACCCTCTATGATTTGCCTATTTCCCTCTTTCTGCGAACATCATCATCACTTTCTGTAGCAATCAAGGCGTAATCAGGAAAGAGAAACCACATCAGTTACTTTAACAGAAGGAATTTAATATAAATAGTAACTGGTTATAAATTTGTTAACTAGGTAACTGAAAGGATAAAAAGAGAACTTTAAGATATCATGAATGTGGCAAATACAGGAAACAGCTACTGCCCTTAAGACTGAGGGAACAAACGCAAATGGTTGGAATTATTAAAACTTAGGCATTTAGAGGAGGGTGCCTGAGAGACTGGGACCCAGACATCTGAGGTGTCTGGGGTGGAGGCATGAAATGAAGTTAGTTTTCCAAGTGTTGGAAAAATTGCATTCTGGAATCATCTGCTCCCAAGGGGGAAGGAACTGCTACTTCCAAGATGAAGAATTCTTGCTGGGAAGATACATTAACAGCTAACTAACAAAGCAATAGGAAGGAGCGGGTTCCTTTTTCCTTTCAGCTTTCTGATCACCCACTGGTGCAGATCCCAACACAGAGTCAGCTAGTAAAGCAGAAATGTGGATTTCAGGGTCCCAGCACCACTACCATAAACGCCAAATATACACGGCTAGATTTAGAGCTGAGAGATAATAATTTAATAACAGCACATTTTTCTTGTTGATCAGGTTTCAGAATCTTGGACTCTACTTGTCAACCAGGCAGCCATTGCTTCAAAAAAATACTTAATGGTGTAATACAGTGTGCTTTGCTTCACTAGGTGCTGAGAATATATAGATGAAAAACATGGAGTCCTGACCTTCAGGGAGCTTGTAGCATAGCATTACAGACATAAAAAAGGAACATATATTACTATATAGTGTGGCAAGTGAATCAATTAAAAAAAAGAGCACATAGAAGGATATGATAACTGTATTTGAGAGAGAAGCAAGGAAAACACTTTCTGGAAAAAGTGATGTGGGAGTAGAATTTTAAAAGATGAATTGCAGTTAGCCTATAGAAATGAGGAGAATAGGAAAGAAGATAGGGAGAGGCATTGCCACTCAGAATTAACAGATACCAAAGCCATGGAAGCATGAAATTTCATGAAATATGAGGGATCTGCAGGCAAGCATTTGACTATGAATGGAACATAAAATGGGAATATAAATCTCAGAAGGTGGATGCTTTGGAGAATCAGCAGGTGAGTGGTAAGCATAGTCCATTCTGCATGGCAAATCACTAAAGACTTTTAAAAAAGATTATCTTAAAATTTTTGGAAGGTCTTTGATGTCTCTTCCCTAACACCAGAGCATCCACTCATGCAACAAAGCTGATGATTCACCTTCAAAAAGCATTTTGTAAATTACTTATATTTCCATTTGCTCTACCAGCAACCTAATTCCACATCTTCATTTATTTTCATGTGGGCTCCTGGAATGACCTCTCTGTTCAAGGCAGACTTTACCAACTGCCAGATGTGTCTTCTGAAATACAGCTTTGGACATCATCTCTATGATAACTTCATTTGTATCATGTGTTACATTTTACCTAATGATTTTATGTGCTTTAATTCTTATAAGAATTCTGGGAAGTTTGTTACATACCATGAAGTTATTAATGCCAGTTTACAAAATGAAATGAAAACTAGAGGACACAGGCAAGTTTGCCCAAGGTCACTGAACTAAGTGGCAGAGCCAGGACCACAACCTATCTCCTCTGATATACAGATGTCTCTGGCTATTTACTTAAATTCAGAGGATTCTTAATATTCTTCCTGGAGCGAGGGTGGTGGTTTCATAATCTTATTATGGGAGATGCATTGGGTTCTAGGATTTTGTTTTAATTGCTTTTAAAAATAAGCAGTGACAGCTGCTAGAGGAGAGAGAGCGAGCAAGGAACTCTTAAAAAGAGTATCCTACATTGGGATAACGTAAGTACGAGTGCCTTGTAAAATACATAGTACCTAGTTTTCATACTTATTTTTGTTTTCCTCTTAGTATTAGGCAACATTAAGGTAACTCTAGTTGGAAAAATGCATTACCAAAGTATTTCCCTACTGAGCTTAAGCAAAGAACGATTTGGCTATTCAGAGAAAACTGAAAATGTGATTTCTCTAAACACAGACTATTCAGGAGGACACACTTCCAGTTAAATGAACAAGTGAAGCCTAAATTTTAAATAGATTCAGAATAATTGTGGTCTACTCAACCACTTCTGCTCACAGTGTATTCAAACATAAAGAGATTATGTTTTTAGCACCACAGATGGGACATTTACCTTTCCGTGATATTAATTTATCAAGTAATCGCTAGTGATATATACACTTAACCAGCTTGCATCCTTTAATTGTTTTGGTGGATAAACGTGGGTCTAACATAATACTTGATCTCTTAAATAGTATATATTTTTTTAAATTCCCATTTAGGCATATTTTTAAGAATGTCAGTTTTGCGAAGACCGTGACTACATCTCAATTTGGGAATACAGAAGAATTTAATAAAAATTAATTGAATTGTCACAGAAAAGCTAAAACCAGACAAAATAGAAAATATTACTTCCCCATAGACTGTAATAGGTTTATTTGCTGCATTGTGTTCCTGGCAAACACCTTTTTTAGAGATCACTGAGAGGAGTCCTTGGCTATGAGCCCTGTGGTTCTCATTAGAATGGATCCCTCCCAATGACACACCTGGTACCTGATATCTGCAGCAAGTACAAAGGCCAAACCCTGCAAACCGACACTGAGTGCAGAATCTGGTCCACGCATGGTAGCGAGTAATAATGAGGTGGGTTGCCGAACCGTAATTGCAGGTCACTGAGAGGTATCTACGAAGCCTCTACAGCCTCCAGCAGGAAGCTTGTCATTGCTCATACTTAGGTCATAGTGATTTATCAACTTGAGAATCATCAAATTCCCAAAGCCAAAGATTTTACATATCTTGCCTTTTTGTGAAAGGTACCGTCATTTATTGTCTTAATAACCCTTTACGTTTTGATGGAGCTGGTTAATCTGATATGGCAGCATGTGAATTTTCCAGCATCTGAAGAGTGTGTTAATTAAATACTCCTAACAGACTGGAAAATATTGATTTATTCATCACTCTCTCCTCAACTTCAGCAACCAGAGAGTGAGCTCTAGGAGGAGGGTTCATATCTTGGTTACATTCTTCCTTAACCTAGAATACTGCCCAAATAGGGAATATTTAATAATAAGAGCTGGTAGAGATGAGACAAAGGTGCAGAAAAGCCACAGAATTATATGCCTTTTAGCTATTCACTTGAAAAAAATGACCGAATGCTTACTGGGCTCAGATGCAGAATACAGAGATATATTACTACCAACCACAATTCCTCAGGAACTTTCCTTTCTAGCAGATCTGCACCATGATTTTACATCTGGATGGGCAAAGAACTATTTCCAGTGAAATGTCAGATATTTAGGGTCACCCCAACAACTGACAATTCCATTTCTCTTACTTAGATGTTTAATGCTTTATATATTTAGTACCAAAAGAGTATGCATGGACCCTAGTTTTGATATCAACAAACTCTAAAGATGGGACTAAACAATCCCATTCTCAGGCAGTTGAAAGAATTTTTTGAGCACACTCTGCATTTATCCAGGTTTTGGAGGAGACATCTAAAAGGAATTTGACTTTTGCTCTTTAATGATCTCTGAAACAAATTTCTATTACATTAACTATCATGTTATTTTCATTAATTTACACATAGCTCTGTCTCCTCTACACAGCTATAAGCTCCTTTAGGTAAGGAGTGTGTTCATCTTTGTACCTCTGCTCTTGATACAATGTCTGCTATGTAAAAGTGCTGAATAAAGGCTTATTGATGTATCATATAACAACAAATATGTAAGAAAAATGGTCTTAATGTATTTAAGGTCTTAATGTATTTAATGGTCTTAATGTATTTAAAAAAATGGTCCTTACTTTGAGAGGTTATGGTTTAGTTAAAGAAAAGAAGATTTAAAAGAAGAGAAAGTAAGTGACATGTAGGAAACAAATTTAAAACATTTTTCCAACATCCTAGAAACAGATGCAAAATAGATAAAAGACCATAAAAACTATGGGCTTCTCTTCATACTTCCTCATTTTCCGGTATGCTAGCCTGGGCTTTTTCATACAGTGATCTTATGGCCCCAAGAGCAGCGAGAGGATCAGCCTCATGTGCAAACACTTTTTAAGTCTCTGTAGTCACCATATTGGCTATTGTCCCATTGTCTGAAGAAAGTCACAAAGCCAACCTCAGAGTGAGTTTGGGAGCATACTAGCAAAAAGCAGAGATACAGGGAGACAAACAAATTGAGACCCCTACTGAAATTCATCTACCATACAAGGGTAGGTATCCCCAATAATATCAGACTCTAATAATTGTATATTGTATGTCCCAGTTGTGCAAAACATAAAACTCCAATATAACTGCATGTGCACTACACACACACATGTGCACATACAAACATATAGATAAAAATCACAAAAATACAGAAAAATGTGTTAATAGTGCTTAACGTATGCTTCCGCAGTTTTTAAATTTTAAAATAATGTTTGTTTCTTTTATTGTGTGTGTATTTTGTTTTGAAGGGAAAAGGTCTAGGAGGTAATGCGACAAAATGTGATTGATGTTTCACATTTTATATATTTTTATAGTTCTTCTGTATTTTCCATGTTTTCTAGGAAGTATATGCATTTCTTTATAATCAGTGGGATGTGAGTGTGTCTCTGAGTGTGTGTGTACTACATTTAAAAAGTGATATTGAGTCAGGCCTCCCTCCGGTGTACTCTTCCATCTGGCCTTTCTTCATCATGACACCAGAAAGGAAGAGTTGAAAAGTTGCATTGACAAATTCTTCTAAAAAGCAATTTCTGACTCCATCTACAAACGTCGTTTTGAAGTGTGCAGCTGTCACTGGTTGCCTGCTTGGTTTCCTTTCAGACGTCCTGCTGGCATTGAAGAGGAGTCTCTGTTGTTCATCTGGTCAGAAGGAGCCCTTGGATTTACTGATACCTCAGACACTCTAAGGCCTTTCACGCTCTACGAATATCGAGTCAGAGCCCATAACTCCAGAGGCTCAGTAGAAAGCCTGTGGTCGTCAGCACGGACTCTGGAAGCCCCACCTCAAGATTTTCCAGCTCCTTGGGCTCAAGCCACCAGTGCTCATTCGGTTCTGCTGAACTGGACAAAGCCAGAATCTCCCAATGGCATTATCTCCCAGTACCGCGTGGTCTACCAGGAGAGACCAGATGACCCGACATTCACCAGCTCTACCATACATGCTTTCACAGTGACGGTAAGAACTTAGAAAAAATAGTGGATACTCAGATGATCTGGTTAATAGGTTAAAATTCATTTTCTTATCCAACTTGTTATTTTTCTTCACTTAGGGCTTAAATATGTGAAAATCTTTCATGTGTGAAAAGTAGCAATGTGGTCATGGGGATAAGATACTGAACTGAATGTGAGGAATACTGAGGACCAATTTGCAGACTGCAGCTAATTTTCATTACCACAAGCAAAGAAATTAATCACTCTTTGCCTGATTTCCATTGTCCATATCTGTTAAATGGGAATAATTCGATGTTTTTATCTGTATATCATAGGAATACAGTTCAAATGAAATTAGACAGAATATTTAATTTTCTACTTCCACAAAGAGCTAATTTTATTATATATTAATATATCTATATATTAGATATAAAGATATAGATATAGGCATACACACACACACAAACACAAAGTTACATGCACTAACTATAGCTTGGTCTTGATGTTCTCTGGGCTGACCGCTTCTGGCTCATAAAACAACTTAACTCAGCTCACCTGGTCACCTACTGGCTCCTGAGTGCTTTCTATATGCCCTGCATAGCCTTATGTTCTACGGGAGATACAGAAACAGCAGAGTCCTTCTCTCAGGGAGCATTCTGTTTCATAATATTGCAGAGATGAGAAATTCACATAAGAAAAAAAAGAAGTGGTCGAGTGCAGCCTATGATGTCCACTATACTAGGACTTAGATTCCAAACACCACCACCTACTAGCTGTAAACCACAATACAAGAGAGAGTAATATCATATGCCAAAAGTGTTAGGCAAGAAATGCTCCAGGAGGTCAGCAGGCAGCCCTCATACTGAAGAGGCTTCATGGAGAAGATGAAATTTTGTGGTCTTAGGAGTTAAATACATATGGTTTTCAAATGTGCCAAGACCTTATTAAATATGAAAAATCCTCATTAATAAGAACAGATGAACAGATAACATAAAACAGTATTTAAAGGAAAAAAACACTATGTTTCTATGCTTTAAATCTAGGAAGCTCAATTTACATGAAGGTTATCTTACAGAGCAGTGGTCCCTAACCTTTTAAGCACCAGGGACCAGTTTCATGGAAGATAATTTTTCCACGGATAGTGGGGGCAGGGTGTGGGGGTGCAGCTACAGAGCTCTGTGTCCAGGTCCCTAACGTGCCACAGACCAGTACAGTCCGCAGCCCCGGGGATTGAGGACCACAGTATAGCATTTATCAAAATATCTCAATAATGGTAAGCAAATATCTTTTCATGAAACTCCAGAAGAATCTTTTTAAATGAATAGTTTAAAGTACGTTTTCCCATTGTCCTCATGTTTAATTTTCTCACATAACTAAAAAATAAGCGACATGTGAATGAAAGAATAGTATCTTTTAAATCTTCATTTTTATTTATGTCAGAATTGGTACTTTATTTTTTATTTGATATTAAATTATCTTTACATACTAAGGTCTTTCATATTATATCCTCTAGATCCCTTATTATAAACATTAGAAGCAGTGTTCTTAAGTATAGTTCTTTTTCAGTGAATGTGTGATCCAGGGGGAAATTTGTTGCTTTTCACCAAATCCTTTGAACTCATGTTCTAAACTTTCACCCTTCAAGTAAAATTTTTCATGAAAATACTGAAACACCCTTGATAATAGCTTTCTAAATGAGACACCTTAATTTAAATATACTTTTATTGAAGGCACCAGTATTGCAATGATTAAACCTCTGATCTTTTAAAATATGGCTTTCAGGGGTATGAGCCTAATCATTTAATCTCCCAAAACAGTTCCATTGGAATTCCCTTGTGGAATATCCTATAAGTCATCCCTTCATAGCTGGTTTCATTTTAAAACACAAGATTTAAAGTATCCGATGAATTCATGAACTCTGGCCTTTATTTAATCATCCAGACACTATTTTTAATCTCACTACAAAGCTCCTGAAAAAGAGGCAAGCTTATGGCCCCAAGCTTTAAATTGCACAGGGCCCTTTGCTCACGGGCCCTCCCTGACATAGCTTCCATTTTGACAGCCTAGTATTGCTACACTCTTCTATTTTTCCAAAGATTTTATTCCTTGCAATGTTGCAAAGGATAGCCAGAATAATCAAGAAATAACATTTCTGCATTCTATTTTTGAATGTGCGTATGGGTGTGTGTTCAAAGTGGCCCACTAAAATCTAGATCTTTGGCCCTAAGATCTAGACAAGGCTTCATTAGATTCATAGGAAAGTCCCATCTGATCTTTTCGAGCAATCAAAGACATCTTCCACAAAGCAATCCGGGCCAGTGTTTTGACATTCCAATTGCTAGACCAAGTTTCCAGGGCATCAGGCCACTATGACTCTTTTGGACTGACCCCTCTGAAAGAGGTCATCTGCAAAATAAAGTACTGTCTTTAAGTTTCGTCTATTCCTACATTTCCTGTGTAGGAGATTGTGTTCAATCTTTTTGTTAAAAAGATATAAAGAAGGAGGTTCTACCACTTATCCAATGTTCTCTACTCTTCACCATCAGAGAAGAATGTTCCTTTTATTCTTAGCGAAATTCCTCCTCCTATAATGTAAATTTATCTCTTTCTATTCAGAATAGCCTGACTTCTCTACACTAGCAAAAAGGGCCTTCAGGGTCAAAGAAATTATTGATGATTCAATCCAATTTGACAAATAGTCATTGAGTACTGCATTCAATATGTCAATACTCAATACCACACTCGAATACATTGTTGAAGTCTACTATGAGACTGGGCCCTTGGGCAGATCCAAGAGTGCGGGAAGATGAGTAATCAGGTCTGAGGCACAGGCTAGTACCGTTAGGTATTTTGAGTTTTCAAGCTTCTTGCTGCTGAGTTTCTGCTACTCATGTTTAGATGACTCTGTTTTAAATCTCTTTCCTAGTGCCTTCCTGGATCCACTTACTATTTCTCTAATCCCTGCACCAGCTGAACATCGTCACTATTCTCATCCTTTTCTGTGCCTGCTCTAGGAAAATTTTCAGTGTTTGTTCATTGACCACTCTGGCTGGAATTCTCCAAAACAAAGGAACTATAGTACCTTTCCCAATAATGAGGCACAGAGTCCATCCCCACAACTGCAGGATTACAGTTCAATCCACAGACTCGCAATAGGTATTGCTAATGCCTCCCCCCATTTAGTCCTTGTTTATTGAGATCCCATCTCTGCACAAGGGGCTACCAATAAATCGCCCATAGTATGGTGCCATCGCTAGCTTGCCCCAAGGTCCCCCCAAAGTTGTTTATAGACAGGTGGATGTTGCTGAGAGAGCCGCATAAAACAGGTGCAATGGAGGCATGAATTCTGCTTGTGGTGGCAGTGGATGGAGAACTGGCAGTGGGGGCCCACCATGGGGGCGAGGAGCGTCTGTGTTGGCAGGAACAGCAGCAGCAGCAGCAGCAGAGGCAGCAGGAGTGGAGAAATGGAAAGAGTGTGGGTTTTAATGCATCACTAGCTTCTCTCCCAACCTCATGAAAAGTTTCATTTCCCTTTGGGTCTGAGTAAGTCCTTCTAAGGGGAAGAGAGAGAGATCAAGAGTCTTAGTATCCTTCGCTACTGAAAACAGGATTTAGTTAGAAGGCCTTAAACTCCCTTCCCAATTAGCTCAGTGATGGATTGTGTGGTGTCAGGAGAGAAACTGTATTTAGCCTTGCTTGGCATGCAAGAGTTCCATGGTGGTATTTACAGGGAACACTCCTGGCAAGGCTGGCGATACTGCTACCACCACTCGGGTTTGTTTGCTTTTGCTCACTGGCACCTGCCTTTGCACTGGCAGAAATAAATCCCAGAATTTGAGATTTAAAGGCGAAGGTAGTTTACCTGTTAGTCTGTGCTCTAAGTATATCTCTGCTTGCCCCACAGGGTTATAAAACACAATCCCAGATCATACATTCGCCCAGTCCCCTGAAAGATAAATGGTACTTCACTCTGTATAGAATCAAGCATAAGGTGCTGAGAAATAAGCAAATTACACGGGTCACTAAAAGTTGGCTTCTAATCTGGGAATAAAATCCAGAATTGCAAACTCTAGTTTCTAGATTCTAGTTGCCAAACTCCCGTTCCCAATGTCAAGGAGGAGGTATTCAAAATTTCCTCATGTGGTTGTCTCAAATCTCTTTACCATTAAGTAGGTCTGTAGCAAAACATAATAGGAAGATATTGAGATACTTCATAATTGTCATATTATAGAGAGTTTGTGAGTAAATTGCTGAATTCATTTTTGATCTCATTTTTATTTTGGCTTATTATGACATAAAATAGTATTGCTCTTTACATATGATCTTAAATTTGTTGTAGCTCTTAAAAATTGATGATTCTTAGCCTTTCCTCCCCAGACCCATTTACTAGACAATAGAAATGCTCTGGGAGATATAGCTCTCTAAAAGGACTCCTTTGGTGACTGTCTTTCTAATGCAAAGAAAAATTTGATAATAAAAATAATTACCAGATTTTCTGTGTCAGTTCTATAAGCTGAGATTTTCACATTTTATAATATGAGAACTATGTCATTATTTCTTTTATGTAAAAGATACAAAAATATGGCTGGGTAAATGTCACAGAAAACAATGAATACTTATTGGTATAACCCATTCTTTTATTGTAATGATATATTTGGTTTGACATTAATGTTACATTTATAAGCCTTACGTAATCTTTATCCCTTTTTTCTATTAATACCTTGCCAGTCACAGGTACATATTGGGGATCTACTTTTTATTCGATATTATTGAGGATGACAACCATGTAAGCCTCCTTGAACTCCATATAACCACTTCTTTGAAAGAGCTTTATTTTTCTCCAACCACTTTATGCCAACAATCTCCATCAGGACTCTCTTGCTGACCCATCAATAATAGCTAAGGTAGGTCCCCTGGTTTTCCAGTCACTGTCAGTGACAAGGACCAACCCAACTGGCAGTCAAGACTCATTTCAGGTGTTTAAAAAATCCAGTTTAGATCAAAGTCTGACGTGTATACAGGGATCTACAGTGAGGAAGAGAGGGCATAGTCATTTTCCTCCTTCAGTTTCCTCTTCCTCTCCTATTGATTTCTCCAGGATCATGGCAAAAAAGAGAGAATTAGACCAAAAGGAGCAGAACCTTACTCAGTAATATTGTTCTAATCTACCTACTACTGATGTCTGTGGGGCAGGTGCCACAGACACGAGATTTTTTTTGTGAGTTATAGAGAGGACCCCATAGGTGATTCCATGCCTCACTGTTCCTCAATTTAGGCAATATATTCCCTGGCTGATTTCTTACACCCCTGTCTGTTACCATCCCAGAGGTCCACCCCACGACCTCTTTGACTTCTGGGTTCCCCTCTCCCAAGTTTTGGCTTGGACTCTCTAGGCGGTCAATATCAGGTCCCATCACATTGACAAGACTCATTCCTTTCTTGGCAGCCACTGAGCCTGTGGAAAATTTGTTCCACCAAATAATGAAAGTACAGCTTGTCCAGTACTGTCTTTTCTACTTGACCTACCATGCTGGGTGAGACCCAGACAGTCTCCCAAGTTCAGAATTCACTGAATAAAAAGCAGGTATTAGCTTCTGTGTTAGGCCATGATCCCAAAACTTCTAAAATTCTGGGATCACGTAAGGATCTCAGAAGACCCTTTTCTACCCTAGTCACTGCATCTAAATTGTCCCATGAGTCTCTTCAGCTCATTAGGAAGCCATGCCAAGAGTAGACTGTCCATATCACCTGTCTTGCAACACCGTCAATTTCTTCAAGAGGTTTCCTTGGCTATTCCTCATACATCTTGAAAGAGGAATGTGGAGAAACCCCATTCCCTCCCCCAACTAGGAAGGAGATAATCAAAGCGCTTGTTTCTCCACTGAATTCCTTTCATTAATTTGCTTTTCCCCAACTTGGATCTTCTCATCTATAGGTTGTCTTATATAGATCTTCAGAGGAAGATGGGGCTTGAAGGTATAAGGCTGTATTTCTCTGTAAGTCCTACATTGATATGTCTAGCAGTGCCACTAGTTCCATTTATTACCTATTAAATATTTTTCTAAGGTATACTCATTATTCTCAAATACAGTCCCATTTCACACCCTGTTATATAATTAATCATCTTTCCAGTTGCTCAAGACAGATCATCTTTGTGTTCTCCCTCTTCCGTACTTCCATATCCAATCCTTCACTAGATCCTATCGATTCTACTTTCAAACCGTATCTTGAATCCTTCCACTTGAAGACTACATTAGGATCTTCACAGGTTATTCCCTCCTCCTGGAATGATCATACCCCTACACGTCATCTGTCCCTCCTTCTTACTCATCAAGTCTAACCTAAGATGTTACTTATCTCAGAGGGCTATTGTAATGGCTAATAAATCAATGCATATGCAAAGTACTATAAATACAGCAATATAAATAGACTAAAACTTTACAGGTTCTACTCTTTTGAATAACAGAGGCTGGAATAAATTAGCAAATATAGATGAAGTTCTGATTTGTATAAGACAACTGTACTAATATGGTCATGAATAAAAACTCTTATGTTTTATATACTTCAAGTTTTCCTCACCTTGCAACAAAATTCTGAGCTTGTGGATTGAAATATTTCCTTATGTCACACTGTCAATTTCCAGGTAATTTGCCAAGCACTGGATTAGATTCTATTTCTTTTCTAAATTGCCTGGAGCAAGAACATGCTTTTTTATCTCCTTGAGGTTCATTACTGCCCCATCTCTCCTGCGCACACACACACACAATACTATCTTATGCCTGCCACTCTAAGAGCCCTTCTTGGGAGATTTCCATCCTATAAACAGGTCCTGTTTACCTGCCATGATGCTCAGAGGACCCTGCCCTTTCCCTTACATCTGGGATCATATCAGCAGAACACGATGAGGTCTTTTGGTCATTCACACACACTTCCCAAATTACACACATTCTGCCAAATTGGCATCTAGCTACTTCCCCTATGCCAAATAGCAGACTATCAGTACATGAGTCGGTGGGGAGACTGTTTGACTTTTGGGTCAAGTATGTTGCTATTTTTTGGCCTTTAATCAAGTTATAAGGAAACCCTATTTAGACATTCAAGAATACCATGGAGCCTTGTCAAAACGTATATGAAAGTAAAACGAAGCAGTCCACATACTAACAAGCCCAGGCCATAAATTCAGACTATATGCCATTTAGCCAAGACAGCAAGCTGTAAATGGCAGTGAAGGGCAGAAGTTAATTGAACTACTGGGCTCTTGTCACAAGTGGAAAGTAGCCACTACCTGAGACAAGATGGCTGCCCCTAAAGTTCCCTATTACAGCCAAGAGATCATATCCTTAGCTCTGCAAGGGCTTATGGGTGAGGGGGAAATCATACACAGATGACCAATTTTTTTATGGTTCACAGCCGATCAAAGTGAAATTCAGCAGCTGTTCAGGACAAGTGACCACTGTAACGGCTGTAATATAACCTACTAAATAGAGAGGGAATTGCATTAGAGCAAGAGGTTAGCTGTGATTATCGGCAGGTGAGTGCTTTATTGAAGTTGAAAGACCATTAACATTGATAGAGTAATTATTTCAACTTGAAAGTAATTACCTTGATGGGTGATAACTTCTCTAGTGTTCCCAGATTTGATTGGACCAAACAATTGTGAGCTCCTGAAGCCTAGAAAAATATTACAACAATACTGTGATTTTTAAATTACTGAAACCACTGCTGGAATATTCTAATTATGCCGAACAGTGAAAAGATTTTGCCTTACACAAGCTAGTGACCTCTCATGTAGAGAGAGACATTTGCTTTTTAATCCAAATGCAATGACCCACACCCACCACCTGTGAATACATATGTGATGGGTTTGCAAATGAGTCTTTTTATCTTGATATAATTTTTAAGGTGAAACATCTTGTTAGTGCTGTGCCTGGGTATTACTAAGCTAAAACTGCTGATATTGTTGATCATATCTGTGAACTGGGAGGCCCTAGAATAGTAACTATATTCTATCTTTGTCACAGAGGGTTTAAATTTGTATAAATTACATATGTTGATAATGACATCACACAAATTGGAATTTCTGGATGCCATTTATTGTGGATCCCAAATTTCAAATATTATCTAGTTGTGTAATTCAGTTGTTTAAATAGCTTTCTTGCCTGATGACATGCAACTTCACTACAAACACTCTATTGTCAGGGTGTTTTCTGTTTATCTACACTGAGCAACAGCAAACAAAATAGAAAGTGGAATCCTGGGCTATTGCTTCTCTGCAATCTCATGCCTATATGAAAATTGCAAGTTATTTGCAATTAAGGATTGAGACATATGAAATCTAATTTGGTGATCAAGATCAAGAAATATTGTTGGATTTTTCCATTAATCAGTTGTTCACACATTTCTTTTTTGAGAATCTACTGTGCCCACAGGCTACAATAGATGCAAATAAAGAAGAAATAGTTTTTTCCCTCTGGGACTCATGGTGAGAGAGAATAATAACTCTCCAATAATAACTTCTCCAATAATAACTTGGAGAAAGAATAAGAAAAGCAACAAATTACAATATAATAGGTAATTATTCAGTCATTCATAGGCATTGATTGAACTTATAAATACTTAAAAGAACCTAGGGAGCACCCTAACTCATACCTTTGATGCCAAACCCAGCACCTATCCTACAGAATCCTACAATTTCGTGTTTGACAGAACAAACACAGGCATCATGATTCTTACTCATGTTGTCAGAAAGGATGAATGTAACTTCACCTTAAAGTTCCTGGATGATTCTTTAGACCTTTCTGTCATCTTGGCAGAGTTTGATCACATGATCAGCCAATGAATGAGTATCTTTTTGGCAGCACTTCCTAGAAGTTTTTTCTTCAAAATCTCATACTCTCCTAGAGACAAAACAGGTTTGCACTTGTTGTCTAAGAGCCATTGAGGAATGTTTTATCAAGCAATTAAGGGATTTCCTCCACCCTCCATTTCAGCTCTGCATTCCTCTCCGTAGACAAAGCCATCGGGTCTCTCAGAAATAACCAAAGTGCAAAGCCTGACGTGTACCCTAGAAAGATATGCAACTATTATGTACCCATAATAATGAAAAATAAAAAACTAAAAGAAAATAACCAAAATACAGAAATCTCTGCCAAGTCAAAAGGTATTTGCTAACTGAAAAGTAAAATGACTGGCTTAATTTTGGTAACCGTAAGGGTTTGAGATGAAACCATACCACTTGGGAAAGTGATAAGAATTTACGAATTGAATTATAAATCTTGCCACTGAGCCAACCAAAGAGTAACGGAATCTGACCAATCTGACAGCGCATCAGAGCTCCTAGCGCAGCAGGCTCACCGCGTGTCATGTACCGTCGGGCTAAAGATTGTATTAAGGAGCCCCCTAGGTACTCTGAATTTAAAATAAGTGTAATAACTCATTTTTAAACATTTTATATGATACTCAAATTATTAAATATTCACATTACAAAATCAGAGAGTTTTAATCCATTCCAAAGGGTGCGTTGTCTAACTCTGAAAGATAACGGTCAT